>SNQJ01S0033797.1:68964-86969 GCA_010110895.2 Picea sitchensis
TTATGAATAATACTAATACTAGTGTATGCTATCACTAATATTATTTAATGTATAGTAAGAACTTATGTATATTACTAATATATAATAACTATTGTATTGTAATATTATTAATTTAGTAATAATATTAATTATTAAATACAATACACTAATATTATTTAATGTATAGTAAGAACTTATGTATATTACTAATATATAATAACTATTGTATTGTAATATTATTAATTTAGTAATAATTAATTTATTATTATATAATTTAATATTAACTTATGAATAATACTAATACTAGTGTATGCTATCACTAATATTATTTAATGTATAGTAAGAACTTATGTATATTACTAATATATAATAACTATTGTATTGTAATATTATTAATTTAGTAATAATATTAATTATTAAATACAATATTATTAATTTAGTAATAATATTAACTATTATTAGTCAACATACCTATATATATAATTATAATAACTATTGTATTGTAATATTATTAATTTAGTAATAATATTAATTATTAAATACAATATTATTAATTTAGTAATAATATTAACTATTATTAGTCAACATACCTATATATATAATTAGTAAGTTAGTTTTTATATATGGTTTGTTATTTGATATATTGTAGATAGTTAATGTATAGTATTAATGTTATAGTGTTTCTTTACAAATAATTTATTTTATAATAAAAAATTGTTTTTTATATTTGTTTTTCTATAAATTTTATTTTAGTTGTACCGGTGCTTCCCACTTTTTTAGGATACTTTTGTCTTGACAATGGATACTACTATGGATTCGAAATGTAGACTGAAAATATATATTGGATATTCCTAAAACTGAAAATAACTTTTGTTATAGAAATATTAACACACAAAACACACTTTAATAAACAATTTTGACACAATGCATTTTAATAAGCAAGCAGTTTTGAAAAAATAGATTTTAATAAGCAAGCAACTTTAACACTTGGTATGAGCTTTGGATAGAAATACAATTTAATAAGCAAGCCACACACTTTAATAAGAAACTTTGACACTTGGCATGGGCCTTAGATATAAATACACTTTAATAAGCAAGCAAATTTGACAAAACACACTTTAATAGGCAACTTTGGCACTTGGCGTGAGCCTTGGATAGAAATACATTTTAATAAGAAAACAACTTTAACAAAATACACTTTAATAAGCAACTTTGACACAATACACTTTAATAAGAAAACATCTTTGACAAAACACACTTTAATAAACAACTTTGACACAATACACTTTAATAAGCAATCATCTTTGACAAAATACACTTTAATAAGAAAGCAACTTTGACACTTGGCATGAGCTTGTTTCTTATGAATGTTTTGATATAGTAGTTATATATAGTACAAAGTGAAAACTATGAAACATTTGCAACTTGTAATAGTGTATGACTTATGTATAGCCTAAAAGCAAAAGAAAAGTGACAATGGCTACTCTATGTCTTTAAAGGTTGAAGTAAAATTAGATAAATCTAGGCATTAGTAGCTATTCACAATCTCCGAAGTGTAAATTGAAAATTTCAAAAGCCTTTTAAAATAAATTGATACAAAAAGTTGTGGCATATTAGTCATATCCATATCACTCCAAAGTATGACTTAACTAGAACACACATGTTTTTCTAGACTTATAAGCAAGAAAATGGCAATGCTATTTAATTTTACCTAATTAATTTTAACTTGAACAATGCTTGTAATTAATGACAATCACTTCCCAATGATGTTACTAGGTTAGATAGTATTAAATTGAATCATTTACATTTAAACAAATATAATGATGATGATGATGATTAACATTCATTGAAACCGAATTGGTTTATCGAACCTTAAGAAGATAAGGAATTACTTTATTTAGAATTTTATTTTAAAAGAAGCTTTCCAAAATCACAATAGTTTCAATACATCAATTAATATAAAAATTATTTCTTTTATATTTAATAAATGTTTAACAATTAATATATTAATTATATAAAAATATTATTATTATGATGTATATTCATTACTATTTTATAGAAGTAACCATGAAATCTATTGATTGTCATATAATTTTTAGTGAATAATCTTTAATTAATAATAATAATTTATATTTTTTAAATATATAAAAAGAAAAAGTCATGTTGTCTCATAAATTACCATTGCACTATGTTTTGATTATTTTCTTTGACAATCTTGGAGGAGTATCTCTACAAGTTTACGACCATACTTTGAAATATAAAAATTAAAAAAAGTTACCTACACTGTCGTACATTTAAATATTAAAACATATTTTGTGTATAAGTTGTAATCATATCATATTAAATATTAAAACAAATTTAAGCATAACTACTTTGTGTATATAAAGTGCAAGTTACAACCACGTCATTATCATTAGAGGGAGAAAACGTAGAATACTTCTTTCTTTCTAGATTAAGGAAGTTGATCTGTTACAACAAATGAAAACGTTGATGTGAATTAATAGCCATAGGTCAAGGAAATTATGGACATGTCTTCAACAATTTTATAACTTCAAACCTATCACCAACTTATTATGTATATGTTATCAACAATTTTATAACTTCAAAACGGTTATTAATTTTAACAATTTTATAACTTCAAAGTTATCATCAATTGATTATGTATATGTTATCAACAATTTTATACATTGAATTGGTGTATGAGACCCCCTTGTTTGTGGGACAAGGAACCCCCTCCGCCCAGCGATTTGATTGGTAAAGTCTATGAAGGTATACATACCCTACCCCCCTCTGGATTTGAACTTGTGACCTCTTAGGAGGAAACACATGTTCTTAACCATTAAGCAAAGGCAAGTCGGTTGCTAAAAGAACAAAAACAAACTTAAATGGAATGAAGATGACCAAGAACCAAACTATTCATAATAAAAGCAAGCGATGGCGGACATTGTCTCTCACATAGCTATGGATTCCACCGAGAGGTATCAATCTAATCATCAATTATACAATTTAATTTAAACTTAACATTTTGTCAATAAGTCCACTAAGCTTGCTGAGGACTGAGGAGGGATTCACTGATGGATTTTGATTTGATAGATGCACAGATACAAATGGAAATGCCACATAGATTATTTTTGGGGAATAAAATAATAGAAAAATAGTTATATATTGTAATTAAAAATTATATTTTCATTTTTTAATTAGGAAGTGCATTAATTTTTATTTATGAAAATGATAGAGATAGTACATGTATGTGTGACTGTGTGTAAATTTGTAAAAAAAAATATTTTTTAAATTTTAATATATTTTAAATTTTTGACAAATAGTTTTTAAACAAATTAGTCATATTATTATCTTTAACCAATCAAAAATTGGAATACAATATTTAAAAACTTTTAAAAATATTTTTGTAATTATCAAATCTTTAGTTTAATATATATATATATATATATATTTCAGATTTATTGTAAAGCCATAGAAAATTTATTTTATGTGAAACATCTAATTGAAAGTCAAATCTATTTGACTCCAAAACAATTATAATATACTCTACCATAATCCAGTATAAAAATAAAAATGTGAAGTGAAGTATATAAAATTCATGAAAACAACGTATACCTTGAAAATCCTTTTTACATTGTCATTTTTAAATGTTGTGTGCGCTAACATCACCCTTGAAAATCCTTTTTACATTGTCATTTTTAAATGTTGTGTGCGCTAACATCACGACATTCTCATCTTCATCTGAGAATGAGTGCACCTGGCACTAATATTTCTTTATTACACGAGGCAGTAGCTTTGACATAAGATATGGCTTTCGTGCTCCATACTTGACATGTGGCTTATCCTTCGTCTGTGACATGGTTGCATTCCTTTCTCAGTGCTTTTGGTAAATCGCTCCACCGACATATCAAGTATGAGTTCTATTGTCAACGGAATTTGTTACTTCTATTTTCCGAGCTCTGGTCCCATGATTAAACAAGATTATCACATTAAATGACAAGGTTAAAGCAATAAGTATCATCAAATCAATGAAGTATTAAAGCACAAGATAATGGAGAAAAAATGGATTAGAATAATGATATCTTTTACATCAAGAATGGATTAAAATAATGCTATCTCTCATATCAAGAATGATCACATTAAATGACAAATTAAAGTGATGGTTAGGTGGCACTTTGAGGGATTTTTTAATTAAATATTTTAATATGACAATACCTATTAAAACCACATAAAAATAGTCATAGCACTATGTTCAACCAACAAAAAATTAAGAATTTCAAATTCCATAATTTATTTTTTTTAAATTAAAATTAATAAGAGAAAATTTGAAAACTTTAAAAATNTTTAATATGACAATACCTATTAAAACCACATAAAAATAGTCATAGCACTATGTTCAACCAACAAAAAATTAAGAATTTCAAATTCCATAATTTATTTTTTTTAAATTAAAATTAATAAGAGAAAATTTGAAAACTTTAAAAATCTGTATGCAATCACAAGCAACCAATTGAAAGTAAAAAAAAATTGATTCCTAAGCAATTGCAATATGCACTGCCTATAGGCGGGTATAATAAGCAACTTTGACACAATACACTTTAAAAAGAAAGCAACTTTGACAAAATACACTTTAATAAACAACTTTGACACTTGGCATGAGCCTTGGATATAAATACACTTTAAATAAGCAATCAACTTTGACAAAATGCACTTTAATAAACAACTTTGGCTCTTGGCAGGAGCCTTCGATAGAAATACACTTTAATAAGCAAGCAACCTTGACAAAATACACTTTAATAAGCAACTTTGACACAATACACTTTAATAAACAAACAATTTTGACAAAATACACTTTAATAAGCAACATTAACAAAATTAATAAGCAAGCAACTTGGACAAAATACACTTTAACAAGGCAGCGAGGCTGCGTGTACTGCCTCCCCGAAATAAGGGGGGGACCCACTGTCTGAAAACATAATGGATGCGCGTGACCTGAACCGGACCCCGTGGTTGTACGGCGAATATCCGATCCCATACCGACCTCGACATGTTAGTCTGTCCGAATCCTGGAGCCAGGGAAGCCCTTTCAGGAAAAACACGGGGAAAAATCCGGTTCAGAAAGACCATAAATTATTAAATACAAATATAAAAGTATTAAATATAAATATAAAATATAAATTCAATTTACCCTTACCCAGTCTATCATGTCATTGAGTTAATTCTGATCTCGAAATACGTGAAGGCTGCAATAACACTATAAAGTTATCAGCCAATAAAATGTAAGAAAATTCAGTTTTTTTTACATATTAAAAAATAAAATTTTGAGTTTGTTATGTTACACATTAAGTTTCTAACAAATTTTTTAAAGTCAACCCAAATTAATAGAGTAGTCAAAGTGAACTCATCACTATGTATACTGCCTGGGAGGCAGTACAATAAGGAAGCAATTTTAACAAAATACACTTTAATAAGCAATTTTCACACTTGGCATGAGCCTTGGATAGAAATACACTTTAATAAGCAACCAACTTTGACAAAATGCACTTTAATAAGCAACTTTGACACAATACACTTTAATAAGCAAGTAACTTTGACAAAATGCACTTTAATAAGCAAGCAACTTTGACACTGGGCATGAGCCTTGGATAGAAATACACTTTAATAAACAAACAACTTTGAAAAAATACACTTTAATAAGAAACTTTGACACAATACACTTTAATAAGCAAGCCCCTTATACGACGTGATCTGTTGAACAATCTCTCTATGTGACTGGACGGATGTCCACTTTGTAATTCCCGAATCTGATTGGATTTTGCCACAGTTCTGGACGGTCTTTTTGTCATTGGTGATGTAAACGATTTTATACCCTTTATAAAATTGAGTCAATTTCTTATGGGAAAAAAAAAAGCAAGCCCCTTATACTTTAATAAACAAGAAACTTTGATACAATGCACTTTAATAAGCAAGCAACTTTGACACAATACACTTTAATAAGCAAGAAAATTTGACAAAATACATTTTAATAAGCAACTTTGGCTATTGGCATGAGCCTTGGATAGAAATACACCTTAATAAGCAATGAACTTTGACAAAATACACTTTAATAAGCAACTTTAACACAATACACTTTAATAATCAAACAACTTTGACAAAATACATTTTAATAAGCAAACAACTTTGCCAACATACACTTTAATAAGCAACTTTGACACTTGAAATTATCCTTGGGGATAGAAATACACTTTAATAAAAAAAATTGGTGCTTGGCATAAGCCGTGTGGATATTAGTATGTGGACATATTAGGTCAAGCCTTAAAAATTGTTTATAAAAATTGAGTTTCACCATGAACTTGAAATGAGTTAGGTACTTGGATATTTGGAATTGTAAGATGAGTGTAATCATGAACTCGAAATGAGTTAGGTTTTCATCTTTGGAATTATAAGGTCAAGTGCTAATAGAAATTTTGGTGGTGAGTAGTTGACAATAGCTAAAATCTTCATCAAATCAATGTTAATTTCATCTTGGTTTACATAAAATCCGAGATAATTAATAATATTAGAGGAAAATTTAGTCTGAATATGGACCTCCTAAAAAATTGCCACATCAACACCATGTATGCCACATCACATTGTCGTATAAACTAGGTAAACTTAGAATTACAAAATAAAAATTAAAGATAATAATGAGAAATTTAAATTCTTGTGCATTCACAATAAGTATTAATTTATATATATAATATAATTCATTATTATATATAAATGTTATATTAATATTATATTATATATAAGAATAGTAATATTATATTATATTATATATTAGTAGTGGGCTAATGTATAGTGGCGGGCTCTCCAATCGAGTGCTTGTTATGATATGCCACAAGAGTTTATGGAGGCTAAAGCATTAGTTTGTTAGTATATTATATGTTACTTTCTATAATATATGCTAGTTTTTAGCATAATAGTATAGATCCATATTAACTTTGGATACATCATGCGCTACGGGGGATAAAATCCCTCGAGACGTAAACCTTTCCTCAAGTATTTTCAATTTAAAAAATGTTTTCACTTATAGGGACTCGATCCCTCTCCATGCATGATAGATTTAAAGTTAAGATGGATTTACATTGATCACACACACACACACACACACACACACACATGTCATGTGTCAACTCCATGTTGAACATCAAAGGAATTACATGTCTCCCTCATACTAAGAAGCACATCATTGAAATGTTTAAACCAAGATCCATCTTAACTCCAGATCTATCAAGGTTGAAAACCTTTCCTCAATTTTTTGAAATCTAAAAAAACATATCACCTCTAGGGACTTAATCCCTCTCAGTGCATGATAGATCCAAAGTTAAGATGGATCTATGTTGATTCTTTATATGTGTGTGTGTGTGTTTCTGTGCGTGTGCATGCCATGTGTCAACTCCATGTTGAGCATGGAAGGAATTACACATATCCCTCATATTGAAAAATACATGAGAAATACACCATTGAAATGTTTTAACCAAGATCCATCTTAACTCTCAATTTATTATATGCTGAGAGGGATCAAATCCCTTGAGGTTGCAAACCTTTCCTTGAGTTTTTTAAATCCAAAAAATCATTTTACCTTGAGGGACTTGATACCTCTCCTTCCATGATGAATTTACATTGGTTCTTAACACACACACTACGTTTCAACTCTATGTTGAGGATGGAAGGAATTACACATCTCCCTCCTACTTGATTGTAGAAAGCACATTTCATGCAATAAAGTAATTACCATACACACACACACACACGCATATATAAAGTTGATATTGAAATATTTTACTTAAGGTGGACATTGAAATAATTTATTTATAAACAACATTAATTTTTTTTTTTCGTTATCAATAATTTTTTTTAAATGTCACTTGTCAACTCCATACTAAGCACTAAAGATATTATGTATCTCCATCATAGTGGGATTTAAAAATCACGTATTGAAAAAATAATAATTTTTTTATTATATATATATATATATATAGAGAGAGAGAGAGAGAGAGAGAGAGAGAGAGAGAGAGAGTATAAAAATATTTTACTTAAGGTGGATATTGAAATGTTTCTTTGTTATTAATATTTTTTTCAAATGCCATGTGTCAACTCCATGTTGAGCACATAAATAATTACACATCTCCCTCATATTGGGTTGCAAAAACACCTCTCGACACAATTGTGTGTGTGTGTGTGTGTGTGAGAGAGAGAGAGAGAGAGAGAGAGAGATAGCATATATCATATAGATTTTTTTATCATATTATAGATAGTTTATTAGTTTTTATTATATAATAATAATAATAATTTAATTTGAAGGTCACAGCCAAGCTAGACACCAAATTGGTGTATGAGATCCCCTTATGTGTGGGACAAGGGACCCCCTCCGCGCAACGATTTGACTGCTAAAGTATACAGAGGTGTACATACCCTACCCCCTCTAGATTTGAACTTGTGACCTTCGACGAGGAAACACATGTTCTTAACTATTAGGCCCACTCATGTTCTTATATATAAGTAGCTCTAATACATAATTAAAATCATTTTCACCTATACTTAAATCATATTGTTAAAAATTGTGATTTTTTTATAAAATATGTATTTCTTTTGAATTTTTAAGGATTTTGATTAGTTCATATGTTATGATGTGGAAATTGGTTATAAGGTTTAAGGTTAATTTTTAAAATTGAATTTATTTTGATAAATTTCATTTACCCAAATGTACACTTCTTCAAATTTACTAACAACTTCTCTTAGTGAAATGCTAACAATATTTGGTCCAAGTGTTTTAACTGGTTCTCTAAAGTTTTACTAGGAACTAGTATAACATCCAAGTACATGATTACAAAAAAGTCAAGATATGGTATAATAACTGAATTCATCATTCTCATGAACATTTCATGGAATCAATAAGACCTATCAATATCATTAACCATTGAAATAATATCAAGTGCATCTTAAAGGAGATCTTCCATATATATATAACCAAAATTTACATCAATCTTACTAAAACAATAAACTCCTCAACGTTGATCTATAATGATATTGACACATGATAGTGAATACCACTTCCTGATGGTGATTATAATTAAGAGCTATTAATCAAGCACATTTCCCATGTTCCCCCTTCTTTGGAACTAGAACAATGGTAAATCTACATAGAAATGAATTGGATTGAATGTGGCTCTTGATGATGATGATTAATGTCCATTGAGACTAGAATTGGTATATCGTACCTTAAGAAGGTAAGAGATTACTTTGATTTATTTAAAAGTGTATTCCTATGCTAAAAAGGCATTGAGAGAAGCATTCCAAGATCACCATAGTTTTGATGGATTAGAAGGTTATGAAGGTTTGTATTGTGAAAAATATTTTTAAATTAGGATCTAATTTGGGTATAGGAAGGGCATGCTAAAATAAAGTGTTTTTCATCGTCAACCGTCTTCGTGTCACAAAGATGGGATATTCTTTCATCGCACGACATTTTGGGAATTGTTCAATGCCTAGTTTCACTATGTAGCTTGTGAGAGTTTGTTCTTATTTTAACAATGTTGATTTTCTTCTTTTCACTTGTTAAAACTAACATGTACTTTTGATCTTGTATATTAGGATTGACCACCTCCTTATATTATCTTAATTTTATTTTATCCTCTATTTCTTTATCACACCATATATTCTCTTTAAATTTAGATGTGATAATATTTTTAATACTATCAATATTCTACACGATGACTTCTTCTTGTATTCCCCAACTATTTAGCCAAGATTTGGCATCTTTATGTTAACCTCGCTTGAGACTCTAGTGGTTTTGGCTAGAGTTTGAAGCAATTTTTGAGAGCCTCTTGTCATCCATATTGTTTATATTGATCTTGTACATTAGGTACACAATCATAACAGTTCTCTCAATGGGGGAAAGACTTGCTTCTATGAGGAGGATAGGATAGGGTGTATTGCCTTTAATTTTGAGAGTATAATTTATAAAATTATTTTGGATCTGTTTTATCTTTCACCAAGATTATCTAGTACTACATATTCAAACTTCAGATCCATATAAGATAACCAGAGTGAAAAGAGTGTGAAAGAGGAATTTTTTTTCATCTTAGACTCAAAGGTCCACTAATTTACAATTATTTTCAAGCCCAATACAATAATCTTTCCACACTCCATTTATCCTTTTCTCAACACTATCATTCCAATTGAGCTTGTGATGAATATTGATTCCAAGATATTTGTATGAAGGAACTTCCTCCAAGATATTATTGTCATTTATAAAAGTATTGTAGGTGATCCTTTTGGATTTAATTATCATAACCTTTGTTTTGTCAATGTTCACAGTCATACCCATACTAAAGCAGAAGTACTTGAGGATTATTAGTTTCTTACCTAGGTCATAGGGACTCTTCGCCATAAGACCAATATCATCAACATAAAGAAGAAGGATGATGACTATACTAGCGAGAGTTGGGCCAACACAACCTGCATCCTCCAAAAAATATTCTAACTTGTTAATACAGATGCCAAAATGGGTATAGGATAGGGGACGACCTTGCTTGACTCCTATATTATAGTTAATTTATTCCAACCAACCCTCGGGGTTCCTAAACTTGGCATAACTTTCTCATATAACTTTACTATAGTAACTCTTAACTCGAAAGGGACTTTAATCTCTTCTAATATGTTCCAAAGGTTAGTGTTGGGAACTGTGTCAAAAGATTTTATAAAATCAAGGATACAAAAAAGGGGATCATTTTTATCATTGTGAAACTCCTCTAATCATAAGCGTAACAAGGTGGTCCATAGTGGAATGGTAGCCTCTAAACCCAGCCTGGACTTTAACTTTTTTTCCATGACTTTATAGCCATACATTGATATGCTTTTCCAAAATACTTATGTATAGCTTAGCTAAAATGGGGATAATCATAATGGTCCTATAACTAGATGGATTTATTTTATCCTCACTTTTAAAAATAGGTACAATGAGGCTTTGAGTTCAAGGTTTTGGGAAGCCTTGATTGACAGTTAAATTGAAGAGCTTATGTATGTGAGGGATGAAGATATTACATATGTCCAAGATAAATATTACAAGCCTACAAATGTCCAAGATAAATATTACAAACCTACATATGTCCAAGGTAAAGATTGCAAGATGGAGATTCTTGGAAACATTTTTTTTGGATTTTTAATGATCAGTTTGGATACCTTATATTTGAAGTTGTTTTTACCCTACATACCTAGCTCAAATGGGAGCACAAGTTATATGTTTGGAAATATTATTCTGATACCTTTCCAACAATATATGGAATTCCCTCTAACTTCATAAAAATAAGGAGATATGAATTTTTCCGTCTGACAACCTGGCCATAAAATTGAGGTCGGCTCAGCCAATATTTATAGGCCAACCCTAAAAGTGGGGATGAAATTAATATAAATAAAGGATATATGTGTGCATTTGTAGTGAAAACATGCAAGAGATCAAGTCTTGGGTGTGCAAAAGTGATATGAGGTATGCTAAAGGAGTTGGGGTGTATTTTTCGGATTAAAGGTGTGCAAGAGAGGTCTAATGGATTTTATTGGGGTCTTTCTTGTTCTCAAGGTGTACTATGAAGGACCAGAGGCTTGTGATGTTGTTGTGTGTGTTGTTTTGAGGTTATGAGTTTGAAATGTACGCTATTATGAGGTTGCAATGTTTCCACCAAGGATTATATTCTGGGAATGATGCTATGAAGCTCGCTAGGGAATGAAAGATACATGTGACTATGGTTTGAAGGATTGTTTGTGGAATGAAGCATGAATGTGAAGTCAGAAGTAATTGTGTATGAATATCTTGGTTTGTTGTCTACACATATCTTGTTGATTTTGTGCTCAAGTGAGGGGATTGGTGTCTCCATCAGGTTGGTTCTTGCAAATATTGTAATAATAGGTTGGTGCCTACAAGTGTTGTTGAGTTGGTTCTCAGTTGAGGAGATTGGTGTCTCAAGTAGGTTGGTGCCTACATCTTGTTGATTTGGTGTTCATTTAAGGATATTGGTGTCTCCAATAGGTTGGTGCATACAATATTTGTAATAGTAGGTTGGTTCCTACAAACATTTAAAAATACAAGTTTATGGTTTTCTCCTGATTGGGTTTCCATGTTAAACTATGTGCATTCTGATTTGAGTTTATACGTGATTATTGTTTCTTAGCTAATGAATGATTGGTTAATTGTTAAATAAAGTAAAAATTATCTTATATTGATTCACCTCCCCCCTCTTAATATAAGCATAAGTTCAACAATTGGTATCAGAGTGGGTTCCTTTAGAAACAATTTAAACATTGGAAGGCAGATCCCAAGCACATATGGATTGTAAGGAAGGTCTCCCTACAAACATAGATCCTTTTTTCAATGGAACAAACTATGCAAAATGGAGTATAAGAATGGAGGTATATTTTCAGGCCCTTATTTTTGGTATTTGGGAATCAATCACAAGAAGTTATACGAATGAAGTTGGGAAGGATTTAAGTGAAAACAATGAAAAAGAAATAGATGTCATCTTGAGTGGCCTACCAGATTCTAATATTGTCAAGGTAATGAAGTGTACAATAGATAAACAAATTTGGGACAAGCTACAAAACATTTATGAAGAGAGATCCATTGATTGTTCCTGTTGTGACTCAGAGACAAAAGAAGCCCAAGTTGTGAGAAATCTAAAAGGAGGACCTAGAAAATTCAAAGAAAGGGAAGATAATGATGATAAAGAAGAATATATCTTCATAACCATGGAAACAAAACCCGCCAATGAAGAAAATGAAGATAATCTAAAAGAAAATCTAGATTAAGAAGAAGAAGACATTGATGGGGAAGTGAATCTTAAAGTAGAACTCATTAGTGCCTTAGAAGAAATAGATAGACTCAGAGAAGAGAATATAAAGAAGAAGGATAAATTAAGGAAACATGAAAAGAAGGATCATGATCTTGAAGAAACAAAGAAGACAATTATTATCCTGAAGACTCAACTAGAAGAGGCAAAGAGGATAGAATAAGTGGTGAGAATCCAACTGAAATAAAAGGAAGAAAATTGCGAGAAGCTAGAAGCTTAAATAGTTTCCTTAAGAAAGGAACTAGAGAAAACAATTGATTAGTTTAATAGAAGCTTGAAGTTTGGAAATAAATTGAAATATTAGATGATATTCTCAGTTTCCAAAGGTCACCATTCATCAAGACAAGTCTTGGTTACGACAATAAAAAAATACCACCGAGGGAGATGCAAGCATTAAAGTCAAAAAGCCATCAAAAAAAGAAAATGAAGAAAATCCTGAAAGCTATGCTAATATTATCAAAGGCTCCACCAACAATGAAAGCAATAATAGAAAAGGAAATGATGACCAGAAGAAACCTAATTCTTCTCACAAGAACAACAAGAATGAGTTTAGAAGAGTTATTCCACCATGAAGACCTTTCACAAACCGGTACCAAAATCTCTTTCTTAGCTATTTTTTTTCTTGCAATAATCTTGGTCATAAAAAAATAGATTGTAGAGCTTATGCAATAAGTGATCATGTGAGAGATAAAAATAGAGATTCTTAGAAAACATCAAAGGATGATTATGTGAGCAACAAAACCATAAGTTCTTATGGGTTTTCTAACAGAAAATACAATTCATTTTCTCCTCTACTTGATACCAAATGTTATAAGTGCAATAACTATGGGAACATAGCACGTGACTGTAGAAGTGGCATGATAAAGTCTCCTAAAAAAAACATAGAAGTTGTTCTTACCAAGCATAGATAAGAATACACCATAGTGTTGAAAAAGAAGCAAGCAGAATCGAAGAAGGAAGAATGTGGACTTGCAATTTATGCTCAAAATGAAGGGAAACAATGGTACATTGATAGTGGATGCTCAAAACACATGACAAGGGACCAGACCAAGTTTCTCTCCTTGAAGGAAGAAAAAAGAGGCAGTTTTACTTTCGGAGATAATGCTTCTGCAATGATAGTTGGAAAATGTATTGTTAGTCTTGGTAATGGAAAGACTAAGACATGGAATGTCTTGTATGTTGAAGGGTTAAAGAAAATTCTTCTAAGTGCCAGTAAAATGTGTGATAAAGGATATAACCTCACATTTCCTTCTAAAGGCTGTGAGATAAGGAAAGAATATTCAGGAAGATTAGTGGCAAATGAAAATAAAACCTCAAACGATGTATACATACTCGGTGAAGTCAAAAAAGAAAAATGTTGTATGGAATAGAAGCTCGGAGTGATATCCCTCTCATATTGTTAGTGAAGGGAAGCACAAGATCATGGGTAGAATCCCTTTTCCATTTATGTCAAAGGGGGAAAAGTTGCAGAAAAAGGAAGAATTATAGACACAAGGAGAGTTGCAAACATGGGGAGTATTACAAAATTGACTAAGGGTTACCATCAATGAAAAATGGGGGTATTGTTGGAGATATTGTTGTAATTGATGTCAAAGACAATGGGAGACTAAAGATGTCCAAGATAAATATTATAATCCTACAAATTTGCAAGATAAAGATTGCAAGATGGAGATTGTTGGAAATATTTTTTTTGGATTTTTAATGATAAGTTTGTATACCTTATATTTGAAGGCATTTTTACCCTACATACCTAGCTCAAATCGGAGCACAAGTTATATGGTTGGAAATATTATTCCGAGACCTTTCCAACAGTATATGGAATTCCCTGTAACTCCCTCTCATATCGTTAGTGAAGGGAAGCACAAGATCATGGGGAACAACCCTTTTCCATTGATGTCAAAGGGGGAGAAGTTACAAACAAAGGAAGAATTATAGACACAAGGAGAGTTGCAAACATGGGGAGTATTACAAAATTGACCAAGGGTTACCATCAATGACAAAGGGGGGTATTGTTGGAGATATTGTTGTAATTGATGTCAAAGACAATGGGAGACTATAGATGTCCAAGATAAATATTATAATCCTACAAATTTGCAAGACAAATACTGCAAGATGGAGATTGTTGGAAATATTTTTATTTTATTTTTAATGATAAGTTTGTATACCTTATATTCGAAGGCGTTTTTACCCTACATACCTAGCTCAAATGGGAGCACAAGTTATATGGTTGGAAATATTATTTCGAGACCTTTCCAACAGTATATGGAATTCCCTCTAACTCCTTATAAATGAGGAGGTATGAATTTTTATGTCCGACAACACATCCATAAAATTGAGGTCAGCTCAGCCAGTCTTTACAGGTCAGCCCTAAAAGTGGGGAAAACATTACTACAAATACATGATAGTTGTGCACATTTGTAGTGAAACCAAACAAGATATCAAGTATGAGGTGCACATAAGTGATATGAGGTGTGCTAAAGGAGATGGGTGTCTTTTTAGGATCGAAAGGTGTGGAAGAGAAGTCTAAGGGATTTTCTTGGGGTCTTTCTTGTTCTCAAGGTGCACTATGAAGGACCTGAGGTTTGTGATGATGTCGTGTGTGCTATTTTTAGGTTGTGATGTTGCAATGTGTGATATTTTTAGGTTGTGATTTTTTCATCATGGATTATATTTTCGAAATGATGTAATGAGGCTTGCTAGGGCATGAAGGCTGCATGTGACTAAGGTTTGAGGGATTGTATATGGAATGAAGCATGCAAGTGAAGTCAGAATTACTCTATGTATGGATATCTTGGTTTGGTGTCTACACATATCTTGTTGAGTTGGTGCTCAGGTGAGGGGATTGGTATCTCCAACAGGTTGGTGCTTGCAAATATTGTAACAACAGGTTGGTGCCTACATGTGTTGCTAAGTTGGTGCTCAATTGATAATATTGGTGTCTCCAATAGGTTGGTGCCTACATCTTGTTGAGTTGGTGCTAATTTAAGGATATTGGTGTCTTCAGTAGTTTAGTTCCTATAATATTTGTAACAGTAGGTTGGTTCCTATAGACATTTATAAACATACGTTTATGGTTTCCTCCTAATTAGGTTTCCATGTTAAACTTTGTGCATTATGATTTGAGTTTATATGTGATTATTGTTTCTCAGCTAATGAATGATTTATGAATGGATAAATAAAGTAAAATGTATCTTATATTGATTCACCTCCCCTCTCAGTATAAGCATAAGTTCAATAGATAGGTCCTGTAATTTTTAAAATTTCAGCTTGGTAACCTTCAATTTCCTTAGCTTTTCCTTTTACAAGTCACTTAACCCAAAACTTAATGTCTTCTATAGAAAAAACTTCATCCTCTATAGAACTGTTTGGAGTGTTGTCCATGACAATAGGGGATTTGTAAATATTTTTAAGGTAGGAATTTCAATCCTTCAAAGGAATCCTATTATTTTCTTTAGTTTTATGAGTTAAAATTTGCCTCCAAAATTTCTTAGGATATATCTTAGATAGGTGCAAAATCTTCTCTTGCTTTCTATTTATATAGTTTTTTTCCCCTTTTAATTAAGGTTTTGTATCTATTTATCTTATCATATTTTAATGGTGCATTGGAATCATCCCTAATGGTTTTTCTAGCAATTTTACATTTGTTATCGTACCAAGGGTTAGCTATACTATTTTTTTTAAAGAACCTAAATAGATTATTTGTTAATGGAAGTATAGAGGATTGTTGTAAATTTCTGATAAACATATTCAATATTGTTCTTATATCACTATTTAAGTCTTTTAATAAAATATCAACTTTTTGTTTCTCAAAAAGTAAGTGCCTTTGGTTATCAAAATCCTCTTCAATGGAGATTTTGTGCATGGCAAAGTTTAGAGTTAGGGTTAAAGGTCTATGATCAGAGTCAGGCTTGTGGTCATATAAAAGATCAAAGTTTATTATTTGGTTGCACATATGGATATTTGTTATTACACAATAATTGATATTGTGACCCAACCCATGGATACAAGTCATCCTGATAGATTTTGGCCAATTCATTAGACCATTGCAGATTATTAAATCTTGAGAACTACGAAGCTTGATTAGATCAATACCAAACACTGTCTTGATCAAGTCTTAAATTTTTCTCTTGTATATGTTAGCTAAAACAAGGTCCCCATCTATACATAGAGTATTAGAGTAAGAGTCATTACTTAAAATAACAACTTGACTAGTTCCAGTTCTAGAATTAAAGTCTCCTAAGAGGAGGCTACTACCTTCATTTTTCATATTGTAGATATATTTCTCTATGATTTTGGACAGTTCTTATCTAGTTTGTTTTTCTTATAAAATGTAGAGTTAATAGGTGCAAAATAAGGTGTTGTTATATAAATATTCTTAGTGTTAATACTTGACATCTCCATCCATATGTATAGATTGAGAGGATCTTTATTATGAATCTAAATGTGAAGAGAGATGCTCATTTTTATGTAAAAATCTATGTCTCTAATCCCTTTTAGGGAGGACTTCTTGTTCCATGCCGACCACAAAAAAAAACCTTCTATATTAGGGACCTTATAATCTTTGTTGTTCCAAGTTTCAACCAAGAATATAATATCAATTTCACTCGAGATCCATCTTAGTATAGGCCCTTTTCTCCATGGAAAACTACAACAGTTCCAAGAGAGTATCCAAAGTGTCCCAAATTGTTATTTATTCTTATCTTTTTGGTCTCGATCCCTAATAATAGCTTTTCGATTATGAATTATTTCCCATTTTCTTTCCTTCCTAGCTTCTTTCACCTTTTGAACTCCCTTCATTAATTCTTCTTGGTCTTCTAGAAAGAGGTCTTCATTGCTAAATATTCCTGGCCCTTTTAAGCTTGGAGTTTTGTTGAGTATGCCATATTATGCTCACTATATATTACCTTAACTCGGATCAATCTATCTTTATGTTCGATTATTTTTCCAAAATCTGTGCTTCTATGAGGCAAGTTGTCTCAATTTGTGATTTATTTCTTAGTTCTTCCTTGACTATTGCGAGCGTTTCCTCATATTTCTTCTCTTTTACACCAAAAACTATGAGTTTCAAGGATCTTTTTTTATGTTCATGGTATAATTATAAGATCTTATTCATTTATTATTTAATGGGTTTGATGTCCAACT
>SNQJ01S0033797.1:86979-109986 GCA_010110895.2 Picea sitchensis
TTCTTCCTTGACTATTGCGAGCGTTTCCTCATATTTCTTCTCTTTTACACCAAAAACTATGAGTTTCAAGGATCTTTTTTTATGTTCATGGTATAATTATAAGATCTTATTCATTTATTATTTAATGGGTTTGATGTCCAACTAAGGTTCCAAATGATTTATAGCCAATTTTTTGATTAACTTTTATTCTATCTCTGTAATCTTGTCCTTGAGATTATGATTTTCTTAGACCTATGCTTCCTTGATCAATTGTTTCTTTGCTTGGATTTATTTTTCTATTTCTTGTAATATTACCTCCATTTTGTGCATATGACTTTCCAACCCTACGATTATATTTTCTATCTGTGTATGAATCTTATCTTTGAAGGATTTAAATTTATTATCAAGCATTGCTTCCAGCTCTCTTTGAAGTTTGGATTCTCTCTCTTCTCTACGTTTTTCTAACAATTTTATATATTCATACATATTATATAGGTTTACTTTGTTAGGCCTACCCTTGATATTTTTTGGTATCTGGGGTGAATTACTCATAGTGGAAAACAAAGGAAATACATAAGAACTACAGAAGGAACTTGTGCACATGGTTCATAGTAGGATTTGAATGGTGTTAGAAATATAAGTTTGAGACGATCCACAAAAGAAACAATGTATGGAGATTCAACATTCATCGTTTAAATACTGTTCATCGAAAGTTCAGTTGGCATGTATATGCGATAAAAAGTATTTCAGTAGACATAAATTCACTTGATGTGTATTAAATATTCTATTAGGGTTTTTGTAGGAAAACTTTCATTGGGCATGTATATGAATAGAAGTTTTAATCCACAGAAGAGACAAAAGTATTAATCCACGAAAGTATTAATTTCTTAGAATCACTAAGGTATTAATGCATGAGACCTACATAATTATCACCCCATACCTATATGAAACTCTTGAATCTTCCTCTTCATCTCTTTATTTTCCAACAAGGAATTCTTGCAAAATGCCTCATTAGGTAGATTAACAACTCCTTTATGTAGGTCAATGGAGTGATCAATTGCATGGATGATTCAAGGTATTTTGTGTATTTCTTTGAATAGGTCAAAATAAGATTGTAATAACTTGCCCTATTATCTCTACTCTATTGACATCTTCAGTTGAACTAAAGTTGTGTGTGATGAAGTCTCGAGGTCCTAGAAACTCTTATTAGAGAGTCAGACTCTCTCCTTCTCTAGTTACATGACTAAGAAAGAAACTTTTCTCATGACTTTGATCAATATATGGGATTAAATACTTGAATTGAGCACTAAGGATGCTAGATATTTAATTTCTACAATGTTAATGAGTAGGGTTAGTCATTTTTAACAAGTTTGTATTGGTTTAGGCACCATTAATATATTGCATCATGATTACATAGACTAGGGTCGTCAAAAATCACACCACACACATATAAAGAACAACACCAAACTCAACTTTATTAATATAACCACTTAATATGGAAAATTGTAGCTTTCACTTGTGTTAGACATGGACATCCTTATTCTTTTTTAAAAAGGATGGAGTAGGAGGTTTAGGGTTTCATATTAAAGGATTGAAATAGGGATGATTTTGTCTTGAATTAAAGTGACAAGCATGATCTATCTACATCTCAATTAAAGGTGTCTTTGAATATCACATCATAGAAAGGGATTCAACTTAATACTAAAAGTCATGGGTGGTGTAATAATTAAGTATGTGATTATTGTCTAGGATTTGTCATCGATTTCCCCAAAGGGACNGATCTATCTACATCTCAATTAAAGGTGTCTTTGAATATCACATCATAGAAAGGGATTCAACTTAATACTAAAAGTCATGGGTGGTGTAATAATTAAGTATGTGATTATTGTCTAGGATTTGTCATCGATTTCCCCAAAGGGACAAAAAAAATATGTATTTAGGTTATATATTTTGGAAAGAAGATTTCATTCCCAACGGAGTGGATTATCAATGAGATTATAGAGTTGTGATAATGAGCCCTCGATTACTTTAGTAGGAATAAGCCAAGATCTACATCTCTCCTTTAAACAACGTTTTTTTCTCTTTCTTAATTCAATCCCCTTCATATAAAGAAACAATTTTTTCCGATGGCCCATAGATTTTTCAGGGCTTGGCTATGGTTCGGGTATGGTTTTTATGCCTTCAAATAAGAACTTAAATTCAAATACAACATGTAAGACCCATATATTTCTATGGGATTAATTTTCATGTCTCTCCTTTCATTTTTGGAATCCTAGGGTACTCTAAGATGTGGGGCATTTTTCAAATCTTATTAATACACTACTCTAGAAACCATAACTCTAGAATGTGTTCCAATAATATTGGTTTTAATGGACATAAATAGTGGGATCCTACAATTTATCACATTATTTTGTGGAGGCTCAAGATGGATTCAAATACCAAATTATGAAAACTTCCCATTTAAGTATCATTATTGCCAAAAAAATTGTAATAGCTTCCAAGATTTCAATCTCAAACTGGAAGTGTATACACAAAGGAAGGGTGTAAGTGTAACGTCTCCACCGTTACGACAACCAAGCGATGTACAACAAGTCAATTTTTTTTTCTTTTAAAGTTGTGTTAGGAAAATTAAAACATCATAAAAAATAGTCAACATCGTCGACACATCAATCACGTATATTAACGAAACAATAAAAATGCATTAATAGTCCAATACGACACATGGCCGACACCTCGTCACCATGAACCATGACACGCACATCAATGTATTAACATAGTAATTAACAACAACCCAACAACATCATTGCATAATTAATAATGACGCATAAACAACATGAATCATATATCACTCAAATCATCTCATAAGGATAATCATCAAATAACATCAAGATACCATGAGATAACATAACTCTACTTAAGGATCATTTAGAAAATCATAAAAAAGACATAAGATACTACCCTCCCAACCTACCCTGCAAGGTTAGGACCTCCAGGACACATAAGAAACACTCAAGCCCAGGTTCCAATTGATTTTAACCATTTAAGGTCTCAGGGATGGCGACTGTTATGAGGAACAAGGTGGTGTCTACGTCCCACTAACACAATCAATCCAAGAAACTAGCTAATCAAAATCATCAACAATCATCCATATCATCAGTCCATCAATATTAATATCATTAATCATGGCGCAAGGGTAGCCATCATCATATCAATCATACATAAATATTTAATAATTGTTGCGCATGAGAGTAAACAATTCCAAAATATTCACAAGATGACTTAAATAATGAGTGAGAGAAAACTAGTAACTAATCACTCATGTCACATCATAAACTAAGGCGCAGTGTAGTCAACACAATTAAACATTTATTCCATGGCGTGCGAGAAATAAAATATCTAAACAATTACTCGTTACAATAAATTTTTATGGCACAAGAAGTAAATAACCATCAACCATTCATTATATTGAATTTTCATTTCACGTAGGAATAAATAGCCCAACAATCAATCATTAACTTAAATTTTCATTGTGCGCAAGAAAAGTAAAATCTAAACATTATACAATACATCATTCAAGGCGCACGTTTAATCATAAACACTTAATTATACATGCCTCATCAATATTCAATGCGCGCAAAAATCTAACTATTAATAACAGTAAAATCCAAGGCGCATGAAGTCTAATATCTACCCTAGCCATTCCTTAGCTTAAATTTAATTTCTCAAGAAGTCTACTATCTAATCAAACATTCCTTACCTTAAATTTCATTTCGCGCAATAATCAAATGTCTTCAACAATCATTAACAAATATAATGGCGCAAATAAAAGTTGTTAATACGTCATGCATTAATACATCTGATGACACAAGTAAAGATTGTTAATCCATCGTATGACAAGGTGCAAGATAATCATAACACTTAATCAATCAACCATATTTCAAAATCATTCAGGGCGCAAGAGGAATCCATTTATTTTTAAGTACATAAGAGAAAACAATTACTTAAACAATCATAAGTCATCATTATGACAAGGGCGCAAGAGTAATAAACTTTATTGATAACAGGAACAAGATCAGATCAAGGATAAAGCTAAAGAGGAGCTTCTATGAAGCAATGACATAACTCAACACTTATTTGTTCCAATTAATTATAACACCCCCTAGGTTATGTGCATTAAATAAATAAATAAGAATTTAAATGGTTCTAAATTTTACTATTTCTCCTCCTAAACTTAAGGCCTTCAAGGAGGTGATAAATACCTTAATTTAATTACTAAGGGTTTTAATAGCTTTCACCAAGACCAAGAACAAAGATCCAAAGATAGTACCATCAAAAATTTTGATAGAGAACCCAATACACCTAGAGTTAAAACTCGAGTAAAGAAAACTACAACCTTCTTGACCTGGTGGCATGCATCTCAAATATATAAATTAAGAATAAATTATTGTGGTAATGTCAACCAAGTTCAAAGCTAAGGAGGCTTCTATGTTATCATCATACAATCTGAGACAACGCTAAAGTCCCTTGTATTTAAAGTTCTCACTAACTATAGGTACCTAAACATTATATNACTTGAGTAAAGAAAACTACAACCTTCTTGACTTGGTGGCATG
The DNA here is from genome assembly GCA_010110895.2 of Picea sitchensis. Taxonomy (NCBI): domain Eukaryota; kingdom Viridiplantae; phylum Streptophyta; class Pinopsida; order Pinales; family Pinaceae; genus Picea; species Picea sitchensis. The sequence goes on from SNQJ01S0033797.1 coordinate 91,572, forward strand.
CATCTCAAATATATAAATTAAGAATAAATTATTGTGATAATGTCAACCAAGTTCAAAGCTAAGGAGGCTTCTATGTTATCATCATACAATCTGAGACAACGCTAAAGTCCCTTGTATTTAAAGTTCTCACTAACTATAGGTACCTAAACATTATATATCAATGAGTTTATAATAATGACAAGGTCCCACTTGTGATTGGCATGAAAGGCGATGAAAGGATGGTAAAGTCACATTAAACATCAGGAGGTTCACCATCAATGTTGTTCAATCCTCCAATAAAATTAACAATAAAAAATAAAACTGGTAAAACATAAAACTATCTAAATCCTTACAGTCAATGAGGCAGACCTTAGCCTACACAATACGCTTTAGAAAAAGTAATGACGCAACAAATCATACCTTACACCACACCAATTAAGGAATAATATAGCGGACTCGTTCCAAGTCGCTCCTTCCATGCAATTCAGGGGAACTTAAATACAATCGCAATCAATGTAAGCAAACCCTGAGTGGAAGGAACATGTGTTGGAATGCTAGAAATATCTTGGCAGATCGCTGAGAATTAAATAATAAATGTCCGAGTAACACTGAGCATTAAACCCTTAAAGTCGGAGTGAAAACCGCGTGTAAAATTTAAGTCTGTGCCTAAAATCTGAGTGCAAATATCCAAGTCGAGCAAGTAAAAATGAGTGTAAGTTGAGGATTTCGCATAAGAATACGAGTGCACATATGTTAAGTCCACGTGGGTAAAATCGAGGGTGAGTGGAAGGATTGTGCACCTATGCACCAATGTGTAAGCTTGATTGTTTATGTTGGTTATCATTATTCCTTTATACTGTCTGAGTTTGTATTGACCCAGGGTTCATGTCTTTCGGGTTTCCAACAAAGTCTCTAAAACTATTGGCTCTCGTGGTGAACCAGAAGCCAACGCATCACACAGAATGTGTTCTGCAGTCTCACTCGAGATAAATTTAATGGGTCTGTATAGCCTACTCATGTGTTTATAGCCCAGGATTGAACACGAGATATGGGGTCTGTATTCTGAACCAATTATTTTAACTTGTGATTGTAACCTACTGTTATCCACGACTATGCAGTAAATATCATAGCTTATTCCCTCGACATCGCAACAACATTTAAACAAGAAATATAATAACTCATTCATTCAACATAATAATAATTGCTAAAGACAGGAAATATATACATTCATTCATCACACAACACATATATTACCGTGGTTCACCCCCTCTTGGGCTACGTCCACAAAGATTTGGATCTTGGCTCTTTATTATGATGGTTATGTGTATCCAACGTTGCGCACTTACAACCCTTCTTAGTCGGGTAAGATCTATATGAAGCGGACTATATCGCACTGGGCTCCACAGCCTGCGATCTAACCCTTAATATCTACCCTCCTTTTTCTCCTCTAGCTCAATATATTATACAAAATAGATCATAAAACATTACCTATTGCATCGACTCATGTGTATTACTATATTATCAACAATACTCCAAACAATACAAAAAATCCAACAATACTGATCATCTACCTATATTAATCCAACTGAAAAATGCAAGAACTAACCCCCTATGATACCTAAGTATCGATATTTATACATTTCGGGCTCTTCAGCCATTACAATGCATTACCAAAACAATAACCCTATTGTTGTTATGTCTTCCTCCCATGCATGCATGTTGTTCTTCCTTCCATCTGTTACCTTCCTTGCATGCGCGCGTGTTATGCTTCCTTCCAGTTGTCGCTTTCCTTATGCATGCTTTCTTTCCCAAAATCGTCTTTCTTTTCTGCCTCGACCTGCTTCCAACATGCCCCCAACACTGACATGTGGCTCGTCCTGAGCCACCTAATCCTTTTGAGCTTCCTTGATCTCCTTGGTGATCATCTGGAACTTTTCCTTGAGCTCTGTTGCTTGTGTCTGCGCTTGCGCAGTCTTCTCCTTGATTATGTCCACTACCTGGACTGCAACTTCGTCGCTGATCAAGCCTGCACATTCTGCCTGGGTCTATGCTATATGTGTCTTAGCTTCATCTTATTGTGCCAAAACATTTTCTACCTGCTCCTGCAGTGGTTCCATTTGAGCCTGACGCTCTTGTTTCTGGGTTTGCATAGTGATTATCTCTGCATGTAATCTCCTCATGTTTTGTGTCCCTTTGACGCATTATGTGATTGGTATTGTATTCTGCTTCTGATTGAGCTCTTGGATCATTGCGTTGATCATTTATTCTTCCTTGTCCCACTATTGGACCTGCTGATCCTCCTCCAACCTGGTCCAAAGCTGCACTGCTTTATCGAACATGTCAGTTGTTGTGCTGACCTATTGCTCTATCTCCTGTAGCTACGTTGTTTCTTCCTGCTTCCTTTTCTCTTTCACTATTGGTTGAGTAGTTGGTGTGAGCTACTCTCGGAGATTCTTGATTTCCTTATGGTATTGATCAATTTCCTACGCAATCTGATCAATCTTTTATGCTGCTATGATTACCTCACTCTGCGCAGCCTGTGGAATCTTCTCATAAGTTCCTGTCAATTTCTGCTCCAATACTTTTACGCGCTCCCTTTCCTCTCGGGTCTTAGATTTAGCCTTCTCATATACTATTTCTAGCACATCCCGCTTCTTTGTTTCCTGTTTCAATTCGATTAAGTCTCTACGTGTGAGAGACTGTACCTCCTAGTTTACACTCACTTGCAACCTGTGTAGTGCCCTTGATGGTATCCTTGTCAATACTAGTTGGATTTGTCTTAAGTCCTTCAAGGGTGTATGCCCCACAATTTCGTCCATGCGAAAATCATACTAGGGTTGATATCGAATGTTACGTGTGGTTGCAACATCCCCTGGACCGAGTCTCATTATTCTTCTTGCACTCTTCCTTTTATCTACGGTGTTGATGTTTCGATTCCCCTGCTGCTTGTTGTTGGCCCTTCCCCAATGTGCTTGATGAGATGTCGCATGTCTGCCAACTCCTCTTGGATCTTGTCCCTGTGGTGTGCAGCATGGTCGAGGTCCTCGACTAGACAATCCTGGATCATTTGGGATATCATCTCCTCATGATCATCCACGATCATATACTCTGGTGGTGTTCGTTGTGCCTTTGATTTCTTGCACGCGCCTCCTGTCTACGTGGATGGTCTCTTATTTCCCCCTGGTTCCTATGCGTTGGGATTTGGGGCAGTCTCTTTTGCTCCCTCAACCTATTTCTTCTATCCCTTGGTCAACTGTGAACTCTCCTTCTTCCCCTTCCGAGTCACTGTCTTATTTCTCCCTTCGTATTTATGTGTTTTCTTTCCTTGGTCCGTTCTTGGTCTCTTGGGCACTTAGATTTCCGAAGGTTGTGTTTCTCCCTGCTCTGCCTCTTCTTCTGTTGTTCTTTCTGACACTTCCTAGGTAATGGCTGGGATCCTCCATTCATCAGCCCATTTGTTGATGACCATGTCAATATCATCCTCTTTGATGTAGTAGCGCATCTGTAGCCACTGTTTATTCGGATCCTTCCTTGCATGTATCCACATTGTGTGTCGTGTGGCCTAGAAATTGGCGATGTCCACATATCGCGCGATAGCTTCTGGTGTGATTCTCCACATCTTGGAGATGGATTCTTGTAGGTCGCGTAGGTACCTCTCAAAAATGGACCCGTTCACCTTCTTTCTCCTCGATTCTAACCTAGCTCTGAGCAACAAATACCTCGCTCTCTGATTCAGCTTTGGTTTGGTACAAAAAAACACATACCTTGGCTCTTGCCATCCCATGAAGGCTATTAATGTGATCATCCATGAGTAGTGGAACTCTGTGCCTAGGTCCTGTGAATCCTTGTAGTCATCCAAGAACAAGTTCAATAGGTACGATGCCCAACTCATTGAGGCACCTTCTGCGGACTGGGATGCAACTGCAACAACTTTAGTTGGGACTTCCTCCCTGCGACATTTTCTTAGCATCTTGCAGGCTAAGATTTTTGCACCCAATTGTGTTTTTGCGTCATTGATCCTCTTGATAATTATCCCTCTTGTCCCCTTGTCGTTTCCATACTTCTTCTTAATCTCTTCTGCTAGCGCTTTCTCCTTGGTTTTTTCATCCAGAAACAATGCAAGATCCATACCCCGCATTGGTAAACCTGTTCTTTTCGCGATAATATCAATGGTTATAGGAACGAGCTTGTCCAACCATATGTCCCTCCATGTGTGAATGCTAGCAGTTGTTTGATGCACGTTGTTGTGTACTGGCCTCTACCAAAATGTGGTAGGTCCAACAAACCTAAAATTCTTGTTTTCTCCAGCCTAGTTGCCCACTAGTATGGCTGGTTGATCTGTTCTCCAACTCGATTTGTTCCCGTAGTCTGCATAAATACTCTCTTCACAAGTTCCAGGAACTTTTCTTCGTCTACTACATAATGGTTTGAGTATTTGAGCTTCCCAATATGACCTAGTAGCTCTGGTTCTACCTGTACCCCAGTTGGTATGCGCGGTAGATCAATTTATTTTGTCGGTTTCTTGCGAGGTGACCTTGGTATATGTATCTTGTCTTTCTGCTATTGCGATGGATGGATCAAAGTATACCATTCCGGTCAAGCCGATACATCTTCAACCGTCTCCCATGCTAGGTGATCTGAGATGGTCGTTTGAGACTCATCTGGCTCCACTGTTTTTGTCAGATTCGACACTGTTCCATTGACTTTCAGAGCTTCCTCTGTACGCTCTGGTTGCATCTCCTTCAAGGTTTTTGTTCCCTGGTTCTGTAGCTCCTATACTTCCACTGGTATCTCCTGACTCATGCCCTCCAGTGCTGGCTATTGGATTTCTTCCAGGATAGGTGTAGGGTTTATCGGTGTTATGTCTGGAGATGGGATTTCATCGACATTGACGATCTCTAACAGCTATTGTTCACCTTCTTCCTCCTTTCCTTGTGACCTAGTCCGAACTCTGGTTTTCCTGGCGGTTTGGCTCGCTTCTGCTTGCTTGGGCTGTGCCATGGTGGTGAATGTCAAGTGTTTGTTGGATTCAAACGGTCTCTGTGATCTCTGTGAACTCACAGTGTGCTCTTTAGCCTTTGTTTCTCTACGTCTGTTTTATTTTCATGAATAGACTATTGGCTCCCGCGTCCATGTGTTGTATAGCTTTCCCATGAAGCTTTTCGAGGACACTTCCTTTATTATGGGTTTAATGCACCTTGATTACTGGTTCAATGCATCTCCGATGGTTTATTACTTTCCATTACTCTTTCTTTTCCATCTCCAGTTGGCGCGATTAATGTGATGTCCCATCGGTCCTTGTCGTCTTTTAATTCCGCCTAACGTTGTCTTGTCATACTGCTTTCGCCGAATTTCCTTTTCCCTCTTGTTTCCCTTTTTTCATGTGATTGTTGTCCTTCTACTCATTGAATTTGTGTTTCTTAGTTCGTGTAGCCTTTCTACTTCCAGCGCACTGTGCCCTCTTTGATTCTTTTTTGATATACTGTTTTTTTTTTTTTTTTTTATTGCGTGGTGGATGGTTAACTTTCCTTGTACAGCTTCAGTCGGCTCCCATTGATCATTCCTCTGAGTTCTATGCCTGATAAATCTCATAACTATACATCTCCTCCATTTGTGACAGATTTTACTTCATATGGTCCTAACCAATGCATTTTGAGCTTTCCTGAGTGTTGCAACGTTTTGTTGTCATACATCAGTACTAGATCTCCTTCCTTGAACATTTTCTTCTTTATGTGTCTATCGTGCCAAGATTTATCTCGTGATTTCTAAACTTGTTGGTGGAATCCTGTCAAGATTTGGTCTTCCTCCATGGTCAGTAACTGATTCAGTCTCTCCTGCATTGCGCCTCATTCTGTCGTTTGTGTGATTGTTGTTATGCACAAGCTTGGTACTAAAAATTCTAATGGCACCACTGCTTCTTGGCCATAAACCAGTTTAAATGGTGTGTGCCCCATCAACTTTTTGCACGTGGTCCTGTATGCCCATAACACTGCTAGTACTTTGAGATCCCAGTCATCCCTTTTGAGGTTACAATTTTTTGTCAGCGCGTTCTCCAGAATTTTGTTGAATGCTTCTACTGTGCCATTTGCCTGTGGGTGATATGGTGTACTCCTCTGATGTTGGACTTTGAACTCTTCAGTCATCGCGTTGATGGTGTTGTTTATGAAGTGCATGCCTTGGTTTCTCATCAAAACTCTTGGGTACCCAAATCTAATGATTACTTGTTCAAATAGAAAATGCGATGTTGTTTCTGCACTGGAATCCTTCACTGATGCGACTTATGCCTGTCTTGTTAAGTATTATGTTGCGGTGATAATGTACCTTGCTCATGTTATTTTTGTTGGTGGGTTGATTGGTCCCACAAAGTCTATTTCCCACTTGTAAAATGCATGTAATGTCACTTGTGGTCGTAATGGCATCTCATCCCTTTTGTTGGGTTTGCCTACCCTTTGACAAACATCACAGGTTTGACAATATTCTTTTGAATCTCTGTGAATCATTGGCCACCAAAGACCTGCGCAGTAGCTTTACCTACATAATGCCCTCCTGTTATTCCCTCGTGGGATTCTGCTAAAACTCTTGGTATTTCATGCTCTAACACATATCTTTGCAAGATGTTATCTGTGCCCATTTTATATAAATGTCCCGCAATCAGTTGATAGTCGACAGCGCGAACTACCAAGTTTTTCTTCTGCGCGGTGTTATATTCTTGCGGCCCAGTACTTGTACTCAAGTACTGAATGATATCTGCAGAGTATTCATCAGCAATATGTACTGAGAATAACTATGCATCTCGAAATTTGTCTTCTAAATTCGTAGGTTCTTCTCCACTTGTGACCCTTGATAGGTGATCAGGTCATGTGTTCAATTTTCCTGGCTTGACTATTACTTCAAAGTCAAATTCTTGGAATGGTAGTAACGGTTGATACAAAGTTTAATTGTGTACCCCTTTAAAACTGAAGCTTTTCTTTTGTTAGTCATGGAGCCACCCTTAGTCCTAAAAAAGAGTCAAAAGTATTTCGATTTTTCACATTTCGAGTTTTGGCATTTCACAAGGCATGTTTTCCTAATTAACAACTCCAGATTTCCCGGTGAAGAAATCCCAAAAAGGCCTTATATTAAAGTAATAAAAAAATAAAAAAATAAAAAATAAAAAAAGTAGGTGCTATAAACCCCAACGCACGTTTCACAAAGTATCCTCTAATTGTGATTAATTAAACTCTTAAACACAACCAACAACTTAATCTTTCGTGTTTTGGGTTTCTTTGTATCAAAGTGTTGTCAAAGCGCTAGCCCTTGAACTCCCAGTCCCCGATTTTTTGAAAGGAAGAAGTTAATTACTAATATTAAATGATTAAAGCGTTAATATAAGTAATTAGCATCTAAACTAATCCCATCACGATTTCACGATTTGGGGTTTGCTTTTGACATACCTCATGGGTACAAGATCCTCGAAATGCCGAAATGAAAAATCGCGATTTTTTTTAATAAAGTTTAAGACGATTTTAAGTTAACTTAAAATGGGATTAATAAGGATTAAAATGACTTTTGATATTTCACATTTCGGGATTTAGTGAAGGCAGTCCTTTTAAAGCTCCAGTTTGAAATCTCCGACATACGGTAATATTTGCAACAGACGAATATAGATATTTTTGACTTAATTGCGTATCTGTGGGCATATCTTCCCCATTAAGACATTAAAGTTTTACCACCTGTCTCAGTACGCCCATCGCAAGAAGATTTAAAGGTTAATAGAGGATTGGTTTATTTTTTCGAATTTCATTTTTATCATTTGAATTCATAAGTGAATTGCATTAAGCAAGCTTCCACATTTTTCTCTGCGACAGGAATTCATCCTAAACACAAACATTATGGCACCTAGAAAGGCGCCTAAGAAAATCAAAGAAGCAGCTGAAAGCTCAGTCTTAGAAAGAGATGTAGTGTCTAATACTACACTGCATGTCATCGATTCTATCAAATCATGGAGGCAAATTTTTGAAACCTTAGACTACGAAATCAAGAATTTTCCCAATGATTCTGAAAACAAACTCCGGGACATAGCAGAGTTCGAGCTTCAGAAAGTAGCCACGCACCCACGACTCATGACATACAACGATAGGATCAGTTGGGCTTTAGAGAGGACATATGTGTAGACGAGAAGAATTTCAGACAACCAAGGAGTCATCATCGGTTCTTTCAGACCATAACATATACAAGTAATGTACAAATTTTCTCCCAATTCTAAGTACATTTACAATAAAGAGTTTGTAAGTGAATTTCAAAAGAAAGAATGTACAGAGGTAGAACAAACATACCCCAACATAATTAGAGACTGGTGGAGACACCCACCAAAATTTAGGGCCGATACCCATAATGTTTGTGCCACAACCTCTTTGAATGAGTACATGGTTTATGTGACTATGATGTTATGTAGAATTTTCGGAAAGAAACGTCCTACCCATTTTCCTGCAGAATGGGTGCTCCTTTTACATGAAGCGGTCGAAGGCTATAGCTTCAACTGGAACAAAATCCTATCAGACAACCTAGCTAAGGAGGTTATGGAGTATCAAACCGCAAGGTCCAGTGGTACACCAATATCTTTTTACATGTCAGCATACATCATGGATGCTATATGTTTCACAACTCCTTTCCCTTTGATGAATTGGAGTTGGAACCTAGCTTGCCTTGAACCGATTCATGAATATCATTCTAAGTTGTGGGAAGAAAATGCTAAAGATTCTTTTTACTAAATTTGTCATTTCATGGTGATATCGGTGCATCAGATGATGTATGGTTGTGCACCCCCCCATATATCAGAGTCGGTCATGGGAAACCTCAAGGCGGCTTTCGATTGGTTTATTGAGGAGAATTTCTCCTATATCAGGGTTTTCAGATGTTCTATCCATCCTCATGCACTTCTGAAATTCCTCCCTGACAGAATGGTATGTAGGGAGGTATCTCATCAGATAATAATAGGAGGCATTAGGATAGAGCTGAGGATAGCTCAAAATAATTTTTTCCCAATATTTCCCGTACAGATTGGAAGGTTTTCACTACTCAACCTGGGTCATTCCAAAGTTGAAGTTGCAGCTCTTGAGGAGGTCAAGTTGGTGAATCTCGAACACAGGAAACACGACCCTTATCAAATAGTGGGGAGCCACATGGATCACTATGGCATGAAAGTGTTTGAACATGAGGAATCCCCTCGCGATGACATTTTCAAAGGGCTCAAAAACTACGAAGAGGTGTTAGGCAAGGTACAGACATTATCATCCGACTTGCAAACTAGCCTTCTAGCCTTCCAGAGGCACAGACGAAGCGGTTTGCCCAAGGTATTGTAGGGCGAAGCAACAACGTCCCCTCTAGAACAAGAAAACATTCCCCTAGGCTTTGGACAGAAAACACCGAAGAAAACCCACAGGAGGTCAAAGGATCTTCACAAAACAAAGAAGTCCCATAGACAGAGAATCCAGGAGAAAAAACAGAAAAAAGGTCTAAGGCACCTCCCAAGCCCAGTCAATCTACCCACCCTTCGTCATCTACTATTCATATTGATACTCCCAAGACAACAAGGAAAACAAAATCCACAGAGTTGGGTAATCCCATCACTTCCTTGATCCCTTTACAATGTACTTTTGGGTTCCCTCAGGTAGGATTCATATATGCTAGTGACCTCAACCCTATCTCTAGAGAAGAAATTCCTCCCTCTGATTACTTCTTCAGTAAAAAGAGGAAGTCTTTATTAAAACATGAGATGTATATGAGAGAAAGTGGTATGGTAAAGAAACACAGGATGCTGGTGGATGGACAAAACTTGGAAGAGGGATATTTTGCTATAGATGTGGTGGGCTCCATGGGAGCACTGACAACAACAAATCTATTCACTATTAGTAATATGAGAGCAAGGTTGGAACATAGTAGCCTCGGGATAACCCATTTGCAAGATCAACTAAAAGATACCAAGAAAAATATAAAAGAAGAAATAAATAAAGGTCTAGAGTAGGCCAGAGCTGTTGATAAGCAAGAAATTCAATCGCTTAAGTCAATTCTAGACGAGATGAACGAGCAGATGCAGACAAGACAAATACAGGTTATTCGACAAGAAGAAATGTTAAGACAACTGCAGGCTAAATTGAATTCAATAAAGGGCCACGTTATAGACTTGAAATTTTTTCAGGACCAATCGTTGGAAATACATGCGAAGATAGAAGCTGAACAACAAAAAGTAATCTCCCAAGTAGAGATTATTCATAATTATTTTCAGGAAACAAGCAATTCTTTTGATAATATTATTTTTAAAGAAAAAGTAGTTAAAGAAGCAAGGGCCACTTTCCAAAAGGTAGTTGTATGTTCTGAAAATGAAGAAGTATCGAAAATCTTAAAGCTTTCTTTCATAGAGCAGATTAGAGGAGATATCATGCTCAAGGTATGGGAAAACAATATAGCAGAATATAAGAAAATAGTCAAAGAAATCAAAGATGATTGTGAAAGAATCTTTGATTTATTGGACAAGGAATCATTAGGTATTGGAAGAGACAATTGCACTGGGCAATTAGGACACATAAACATTGTAAGACACCAGTTGAATTTCAAAGAGAGTTTGAACAAATTTCAAATGGAAATTTCACAGTTAAAGGAAATGGATGTCACCCTAGTAGATAGGTGGCTAGTGGAACCAAACTTGAAATTTCAATCAATCAAGTTTGCTGGTAAGTAAATTGAAGATCGGCTTCCAGAAACTCAAAGAAAATTCTATTTATTTGAAGCAAAGGATCTTCCAGAGCCTCCCAGAAATTTCATACATCTTCTTGAAAAATGTATTGAATGTATCAGGTCAAAAGAAGGATATACTTCAGTAAAACAATGAAGTATCATTTTGAAAACTTATATTATCGAGATGATAGGAAAATAAATGATAATCATGCAAACAGTTGAGGTTTGAAATTCTTGTAACTTTTTGCCCCTAGGAATTAGGAGATCACCAACCCACAATCATCAGGGATCTGGTATAAATATAATTTTAGGATATTTATCTAAGGCTTTTTCTGGGCGCATTGTAACGAAGAATTTGAAGATATTTTTTGAATTAATACAAATATAGATTGAAGATTCCAAATCTGGTCAAGTTTGAGTTATGTGTTTCTTTGTTGTTTCATATTTTTCATATATCTCTTTAATGAATGATTAACTACAATTTAGTACAACCTCTACTGTGCTAAACAATTATTCTTGCAATTTAATCGTTTACATATTTTCCTCTGTATCGACTATCAACAGATATAAGACCTGCAAATGTTTTAAATTTCAATATCATATGCTTCATTAAGAGTTTTTCTTGATTATTTTCTTCTCCTGTCAACAAAGTGAGATTCCTCTTTAATTGATGCCTCACCCTGCTTGGTAGCTTTATGTTTTCTTTTCACTTCATGCATATCCCCTTTTTCAAAATTTAACTCAGATACCAGAAACGACCTTTGGTTTCGTCACACTATTAATTCAATGTTTTTGGAGTTCTTTTTACATGTTTTGAAGTAGAAATAGTGAACTCTTAAAGAAAACACAAGATTTTACCCTTTCTATCCTTTTCACCTATGACTGTCCCAGTCACAAGACAACCTAATATCGAACCTGGACTATCGGATCAAACGAGCATTACTTTGAATTTATTTAACACCATCTTACAGACAACAAACAACCGGGTTGAGTTAGAACGCTCATGGGTAGTTATTGAAAGAGACATTAGCATCCAGGAAAACTGGGAAGCTATACAGAGACTGTTAAGGAACCAACAATAGCCCTTTTCATATAACCTACCTTTTTATCCTTAGCCCTCTCTATCTTTTTGGATGCCTTGACGGTGTACTTTAGAGCCTTAAAGTACAAACTCAGGAACAACATCTTTTTGGCGTCGTTGTCGGGGACGAAGAAATGAAGCTTTTCCCTGGGAAGAACGACATTGACACTTTCTATCTTTGATAGTGAACAAAGATCGAAAAACTTATAAGGATACCATTATATTTTACTTGGTGACTCCATGATAAATAAATTGGCTTTTAACCGAAAGAATACCAGAAGAAACCCAGACGACAAACATACTTCTCCAGTTTCAGATGCTGAAATTTTTTTAAAATCAAGAAGATATCTTTAACAAATTGTATCATCGACAAATAGATTTTATCAACCTAAAATTACAGAGACGAAAACTAGAGATATTCTTGAAGGATCGAATACCCCACCATATTATGGGGGATTACCTACCAATAAGATTACAACCTTTGAGCCTGGTTTGGTCTCGCCTATTTTAAAACTGAGATTTTCTCAATCATTTCTTTCACCAACAGAGGTAAAATATCTGCGTCACTTCCCGCTTCGATTGACACTTCATCACTTTGCGAAGTTCATTTTCCTATCTCTCAGAATTCCCGACCATCCTATTCTTCTTGACACAACTCTTGTTGATTCTCCTTTATATTCACCCTGTGAGTCTGAAGAAACTAGTCCACTTTTCCCTAGTTCCCCTTCCTCAAGTTTCATGTCTCTTGATAACCAATTTGCTGAAACCCTTCTTTATAATTTCCAAGAAACAACCTCTAAATCATCAATGTCTGCGGTTGGAGGAGGTGCTGCTGGAGGTGGGGCTGGTAGAGGAGGAGCAAGCGGCCAAGTACCACCCCCTAGAATATTTGCAAAGGTGGTTGCTAGATATGCCCCTTTTATCCTCCCAGTTCCCCTACATGACTTACCTGAAAACTACATGAAGAATCTTCTGAAATTCACAGGAGAGGGTGATTTGACTGCAGCCGAACACATCAATTTCTTTGACCAATTTTCCGATATCCTTGGACTTGAACATGAAGATGTCTATTCGAGACTCTTGGTTCAAACATTTGAAGGACAGGTAAGAACCTGGTTCCGAGGCCTAGCAGTAGGATCTATACTGTCTTATGAGGAACTTGAAAATGCTTTTATTAGACAGTGGGGGGAAAGGAAAGACCATCTCTATTATCTAACTGAATTTGGGGCTCTCAGAAAGAAACACTCTGAATCAGTCCTCGAGTTCACTCAGAGGTTCAATAAATTTTATAATAAGATCCCAGCTAAGGTCAAGCCCTCCCAACTTGCAGCAAAAGTAACCTTTGTTGGAGCTTTCGACCCTGATTTCTCCCTGTTATTGAGGGAGAGGAGATCAATAGACCTCACCAAGATGTAAGATGATGCCTTAGAGATTGAGTCAAACATGATGGCATCAGAAAAATTGAAAACCAAATTTGAAACTGAAAACAAAGAAACCAGAAGATATAGAGATCAAGGGGGACCATCCGGATCAGGAATATCTTCGAAAGACAAAATAGATGACATGGAGAGAATAATCAAAGAGCTCTCAAATAAGATCTCAAGAATAGAGCTAGATCAAGAAAATAATGAGCACTTTCCCAGAAAGTATTTCAAAAGGAATCCCAGCCCTCAAAATCCACCAAGATAAATTAAGAATGAGGATCAAAAAATACAAACTCCTTTTAAAAATGAAATCTTTATAGGAGGAGAAGACGCGAAAGATTTTGAGGAACTAGAAGAAGACATTAATAATCTTGGCGACGAATGCCTACAACCTTTTTTAACGAGGCAAGATTACGAAAAAATTGCAACCACGAAAGATAGATCCCAAAATAAAACAAACAATGGTATTATTGAAGATTCAACTTATCAAGAAATTGCAGACGATATAATGGACGAACTCCACCAAAAATACAATCCAAGGCCTAGAAATAGGAGCCTCACAACTCCCCCAGTGAAAAATATTTTTCCGAGGGGTGAAACAGACGAATCAGTTTAAAAAAACACTAAGAAACAAACTATAAAAACTAGAACCGCTGACACACAACCTACCAAGACAAAGTCAGTAGAAACATCAGTCGCGAACGCACAGAAAATGGAGGTCCCTGTAATTGAAACTAAAACCTCACAACAAAGGAAAAATGAAAATAAGGGGTTAGAAACCCAAACCATAGAGATCGAAAAAACAATAGGAAGTTTTAATCTTGAAAATGAAATAAATAAAATCAAAATCCCTATACCCCTTGTCGAACTGGCAAAAAATCCAATTTACCAGAAACAAATCACCAAATTAATCAATTTTTCAGAAAACAAAAGTCAGGCTGATATTATAAATTTAGAAGATGACAAGCCTAACATAATTTTCGGCCCACATTTCGACGGTGCCACATACACCGTCGCCCCTTTCTATATCACTCTGATTGTGCATGATCACTTATTTCATAATTGAATGTTAGATTTTGGAGCCTCTCACAATGTAATGCCTAAAGCCATTATGGAGAGACTCGGTCTTGAAATTACTAGACCTTATGGAGATTTATATTCTTTTGATTCAAGGAAGGTTAAGCGTATAGGTATGATGAAGTATTTAGTCGTAAATCTTGCACAGATACCCGTGAAAGGCATTCTAATGGATGTGGTCGTCGCTGATATACCCCCGAAGTACAATATGCTCTTATCTAGGTCTTGGGGCTCTAAACTGGGAGGATCCCTCCAACTTGACATGACGTATGCCACTATCACGTTCTTTGGAGGACATTTCACGCGTTTGTATAGAGAAACCAGGTTAGCATTCACAGTAAGTGACCCACATAACCAAAACAACTACCCTGTTTATATTGTCGATCAAGATTTAGGCAATTGTATTTTATCTATCGATGATGATATTGATGTATGTATAGAAGAAAGTTGTATAGAAAATAAAAAGGAAAAAGAGAAAGAAAAATAGGTTGTATATAGCACTGGTGTTTGGAAGATGTTTTTTGATGGTGCCTCATCTTATTTTGGGGCCGAAGCTGGGGTGCTTTTTGTGGCACCTAGTGACAAATTCGTTATCCCCTTCTCTTATAGATTATAGTGGAACAATGAACATACTAACAATGTATGAGATTATGAAGCCCTAGTGTTAGGATTGGAAGATGCCAGAAGAATGAAAATTAAAAACTTGGAAGTCTTCGGCAATGAAGAGCTAATCGTGAAACAAGTAAATCGTCAATACCAGGCCAAACATCCTAGGTTAAGATCTTATCAAAATTGTGTTTGGGATCTGATCGAAATTTTTTTCTCCTCTGTCAATGTCCATCATATTCCCAGAATAGAAAATCAACAGGCAGATGCGTTAGCCAAAGAAGCTTCAACGTTCACACCTCCCACTACTTTCAAATTAAAATACCATATACTAACGAGACATAGGCCTTCCATACCGAATAACATACAACATTGGCAATTTTTCGAGGATGATGAACAACTCCAGAAATTTTTAGAGACAGTAGATGACTTTGACGAAATGCATGCCGACCAAGAAAACCAGAATGACCCTATTTGGATCATGCAGGAAGGCGAAGACCCCCAAAAGTTCCAAGAGAAAATCACTAACCATTGGATGCTCGTTCTAAAAACAATCAGATACCTAAGGGCGTGATCCCCTTAGAAGTATTTTCAACCATGATGACATCCCTTTGAAGTCTACCTTACAGCCTCAGCCGGAAGAGGTCAAGGATTGTGATATAAGTACCAAAGACAATCCTAGATTGGTGAAATTATCCAATTTTTTGTCTCCGAAAATAAAAATTAAGTATGCTAAGTTGATTAGACAATATAAAGACGTTTTCGCTTGATCTTATGAAGAATTGAGAACTTATGACACTACTATAATGGAACATAAAATTCCTTTAAAACCAGGTGTCAAACCTTTGAAACAAAAAATCAGGCAGATTAACCCTATCCTACTACCAGTAATAGAAAAAGAAGTCAAAAAACTTTTAGACACTAAAATCATTGTCCCACTGAGGTACTTTGAGTGGGTAACCAATTTAGTCCCAATGAGAAAGAAAAACAATGAGATTAGGTTGTGTGTAGATTTCAGAAACCTGAATCGATCATCACTTGACAATTATCCATTACCTAACATGGATCATGTTTTAGAAAAAGTAGTTGGAGCTAACAAAATGTCCATGATTGATGGTTTTTCACGTTATAATCATATTGTTGTACAACAAGATGACAAAGAAAAAACTATGTTCACTACCCCTTGTGGTACTTTTATGTATGACAAAATGCCTTTTGGTTTAATGAATGCAGGGGGAACTTTCCAATGAGCCATGGATATTGCTTTCATGGGCGAAAGAGATAAGTTCGTCGTTATCTATCTTGATGACCTGACTGTTTTCTCTAAATCTATTGCAGAACATCTAACGCAACTCAAACAGACTTTTGAGAAATGTCGCAAATTCGGTTTGTCACTTAATCCCAATAAATACCATTTCGCAATGTAAGAAGGTAAACTCTTGGGTCATATCGTGTCAAGAGATGGAATCAAAATCGATCCCAAAAGGGTCGAGGTGATAGATACCATAAATATTCCTAGAAATGTAAAAGAAATTCAGTCTTTTTTAGGAAAAATAAACTTCTTGAGAAGATTCATGCCTAATTTTTCTGAAATTGTTAAATTGATTACAGATATGCTTAAAAAGAACAACGAGGTGAAATGGACAAACGAAGCCAAAGAATCGTTTCAACGAATCAAGAAATTAATAAGCGAAGCTCCAGTCCTGGCAAGCTCAGATTGCACAAAAGAGTTTTTGATTTTCTCTTTTGCTTCTCAACATACAATCACAATTGTATTGTTACAAAAAAATGATGAAGGTTTTGAGCGGCCTATTGCATTTTTTAGCAGAAGCCTCAGGGACACTGAGCTGAAATATGACATTTTGGAAAAACAAGCTTATGCAATGGTAAAATCTCTCAAGGATTTCAGAACCCACATGTTGCACTCGAAGATCGTTGCCTATGTGCCGTCAAGTTATGTTAAGGATATACTGGTACAGCCAGACAATGATGGAAGAAGAGGCAGGTGGTTGGCTAAGATTCAGGAGTTCAAATTGGAAGTCAAACCAACTAAAATTATCAAAGGCCAGGGTTTGGCCAAATTGTTAGCTGAATCAAATTTAAAAGCACTTGGGATAAATCAGCTACAAGAAAATGAGGGATTTCTAGAAATAGATGAGCTTGACATCACTCCACCCACAACTAAGATTCAAGACAAGTTCTCTACCTCATTATGGTACCGTGATATCGTTTCTTACCTACTGACCCTTCGATTTCCTAGTGATTTAACCCCATCTAAAACCAGGACATTGAAGTTACATGCTGTAAAATATTGTATCATAGACGATAAATTGTATTGGAAAGACCCCTTGGGTTTCCTGCCGAGTTGCTTAGTCGAGACCGAAAAAGAAAGGGTTATAGACAAATTCCACGAGGGAGTGTGAGGCAAGCACCATGCTTGGCGGGCAACGACTTATAAAATCTTAAGAGTCAAGTATTACTGGCCTAAATTATTCACATATGTAAACACTAAAGTCCGAACTTGTACTCCTTGTTAGATGTTTAGAGGAAAACAAAAAGTCCCAGCCTTGCCTTTAGTTCCGGTTAAATCCAAAGCTCCATTTCAACAATGGGGTCTTGATTTCATTGGAGAAATTCACCCACATTCCAGCGCACACCACAAGTGGATTCTAATTGCAACAAACTATTTCACTAAATGGGTGGAGGCCATTCCCACAATAAATGCAACCGACTCAGTAGTAATCAATTTCCTAGAAGAAAATATTTTATCCAGGTTTGGTTGTCCCTGAAAGATAGTCACTGATAATGCCCAAGCATTTAATTCAATGGCCATGGTCATCTTCTGCCAAAAATACAACATCATATTAGGACACTCAACAACTTACTATCCGCAGGGTAATGGTTTAGCTGAGTCATCTAATAAGAGTCTGATTACTGTGATAAAGAAGGTTTTGACTGAAAATAAGAAAGCATGGAATATACATTTAAAATATGCTATATGGGCTAACATGATAAGTACCAAAAGATCAATTGGGATTTCCCCTTTTCAGATGGTATATGGTACCGACGTCATTTTACCAATAAATCTTGCTCTACCCATGATGAAACTTTGGCAAGATTCAAATGAAGAACCCAATGACGTTACCAGGAGGATAAACCAGTTGGTTGAAGTTCAACAAAATCGGGCCGAATTGAATGAAAGGTTATAGAGATATCAGGATAACATGAAGGCCTTATTTGATCGAAAAGCTAAAGATAGAGATTTCCTCCCTGGTGATCTGGTCCTGAAATGGGAAGCCAGGAGAGAAGGCATTGGTAAACATGGCAATTTTGATCCAATCTGGTCTGGCCCATATAAGATTTCGGCTTCTGAGGGAAAACATGTTTTTTTATTAGAAAATCTCGATGGAAACATTCTCAACGCCCCTGTAAATGGGCTACACCTCAAAGACTTCATGCAGTAATGTGTTTTTGAGCTCTCATTGTACATACCGGTTTGTTTTCATGCTTACTGTATACTTTCATTCCCTCGGTA
>SNQJ01S0033798.1:25871-47712 GCA_010110895.2 Picea sitchensis
ATTTCTAAATATGCAATTAGTAAGCTTTAATGCTAACAACTCATCATGTAGGAGCCGTAAAGATTGTCATTAATGAGCGGAAGGATCGAGGAGTTCTCCCATTAATATGCATTAAACCAAGATTTGCAGAGGGTTATATTATCCCTTCCAAGTGTTCATTTCAAACATCATGGAATGTCTTTCGTGCATCGTCGGGTTGGCGGGTTCACAGAACCTCCAATCATTAAATGCTCTTCACTGTATCCGCCACCTTCACACTTCTAAGTATGCAATTACTAAGCTTTAATGGTAACAGGTCATCATGCAACACCTGTAGAGATTGTGATTAATGAGCGAAAGGCTCGAGGAGATCTCCCATTCACACACATTGGACCAACATTTGAGGAGGGTTATATTATCCCCTCCAATTGCTCATTTCAAGCATCGTCTAGAGCAAACATACGTTCTCGTAAACTTATGGCACCAAATTGACAACATATTTGTGGATATACAATGAACATCTTCGGGCGTGAGGACCAGAACTTCAAGTGGTCCAGGGCATACTCTTACTACTCATCCCCTTCCACCTAGAATGAAGTAATTTGGACCTCTAGAATTGCTCGTGTAGGCTGTGTCCCTGAAGTTTTTGACTGTAAGGAGGTGGTCTCTTGGTGCGCCGAGAAATATATTTTAGGCCAAAGAATTATTCCACTACGGGACCACTCTCATGTTTCTTTGTCACCTCAGGTCTTCCGCAAGATGTTAAGATTGTCGAAGCCAACATTGACCTTCAGAGAAAAAGACTCCAAGCAGTTCCTAAAAAAGCACGATAACGGGTTGGACCTCTTTCCCGAGTTCCTGGAAGACCCGATGACAGTTCCTGAAGATATCACAAGCTTGCAGGTTAGTTCGTTTAGAAATCTATTCTGGGAAATTGCCTGGTTGATTACAAGAATAACGGGACAAGAATCCACAACAAGTATTTCCCGCATGGTTCTTTATATTTTGTATTTCACAGTCAAGGAACAAGCCATTTTTTATTGGGGGAAGATAATTTCCATTGAAATCTGTTCCCAAATGTCACGATTCAAAAAGGAGAAGACATTTATATGTTATCCTACTTGGTTTTTGCGATAACGCATTGCTGTCCGTTTCCAAAATTGTCTGTGTCCAAGAAGGTAAACTGTGAATTCGACCCAATAACCTTCTGGTACCAGGCCTTGTGGAGGCACAAGGCCTCCCATTGTTTTTATGAGGTTTTTAATGACTTTGTCTCTGTTTTCAAAGATTTATTGTTAGGAAATGATGCTCCCTGCATGTCTGACCAGGAAACTGAGTTTTTGGACAAGAAGGGGGCACTTGAACAAATGGAGAATTACAGTGTGATAATGATTTTTGGCTCCAAGGAAAATCTTGCTTTCCTTCCATGTCACATTACAGACATAATGTTTGTTACAAAAATAACAAGGAAATGCAACTACTGGTTACATTTATTCCATGAGAAGAGAAAAAAACAGTTCATTCCTCTGCCTTGGAAAGTCGGGGACTTCGTGTTGAGGAACGTCAACAAAATTGACGAATTTCCAGGCCATTTCAACAGCTTGAACCTAAGATATGTTGAAAGGCTAAGAGGGTTCGACCCTAATGGGATTTTTTTAGAACATTTACTAGCAATTGTCTTCAACAATTCTTTTATCCAGACACGCATGAACAAAGACAGATATAATGATGACAACACTCATGCTTTTGACATCGACGACCTAGAGACATTACAAAGCACCACTGGATTGTACAAACAACATGTAAAAGGCCCTGGTGAGAAAAGTGTTCAATTCCCGAATACCACTCCCAAGAGAACGACAACCCGAAGCATCTCTCCAATGACCCACCCCAGTAAGAAAGCGACCCAGAGTTCTTCAAACATAGGAGGATATAGGAACCCTTCTCGTGCTAAAATCGATAGTTCTCACAAGCTTCCCATGAAGAAGAAGAGAAAAAACTTTGTAGGGCAAGCGGAAGAGCCCGAAATTGAAAGTGAAGACATGGAGCTTGAGACTGATCTGGATAGCATCTTACGCAACGTTGATCAGCCCAGGGACACGATCTAGCATAGTCCCCAATGGAAATAACTAAGACCGGATTTTTTGACGAAGATGAATCCTTTGTATTCCAGAGCGTTGTTTTTGAAAACGAGTCTAAAAATTTAATTATTGAAAATTGAGATGTAAGAAATAAGAAAGGGAAATCTCATTCAAAGATTAACCTTAGGAACATGTGACCGTCCCAAATCTCCCAACTTCACCAAGCAACCGAAGATGCTCTTGATGATTCCATTGGAGGCATTGAGGATGAGAATGCCAGACTGAAGGACCGAGTCAAGGAAACATCACAAAGTATGGCTTTCGTTGGAACGAGGGCACATGCTTTGCACGAACATTTGCAGGAAGATTTGAAAAATGAAGAACATTTCTATATAGACACTGTCATCCCTTTTGGCATCCATGTCAGCAACATGATAGATACGAGAATAAGACAAGAATATCTCCCGTCCCTAAACCAGATCACTCAATTAAATGCATGTTGGAAAGAGAAAGTGAAGAACCTACATCTCATTGTCCAATCATGTGAACAATCAATATCAAAGAAAGAAGAATTATTCAAAAATATGACTGAAATAGACTTAGCCGGAAGTACCAACGAGGTCCAAGACCCCAACTTAATCATCAACTCCTTCCCCTTAACCAAACAAGCCTTCGATGAACAAGTTGATATTTTTAAGGGTCTGTCTTTAGAAAAGTTTTAGAACATCCTTGAATATGGTGAAGATGACGTGGACAACTGGCTAGTCGACTATTCAGTACAAAATGAATAAATTGATTAGGCTCTGCGTAATGTTTCTACCGATCTAAAGGAATTAGAAAAGGAATTTTTCAACATAAAAATCTGGGATGAGATCAACGTGGCCCCCATGAGAGGCTACATTGAAGAATGGCTCCAAAGAGAAATTGACAAGCTCACTGACAAAGGGAAACATACAGTTTGCACGATTCCAGTAGCCGTCGACAACAACAACAAAAAGGCATCAACAAGCAAATAGAAAATGGGGGAAATATATACCATCAATGTAAGTCTATACTGATCACATCCTACTTTGTTTATCAATCCAGTTATTCCACCTCTTTAAATAGAAATGTCTAACCAAAGACTGATACCTTCCAATTTCTTCTTTTCAGGTCTTGCTCTCTACCCTCGCCCACTTTTTTATTTTATGGTCTGCGGGAGCCCCAATCCCAGTCTATATGACAAATACATTTAAATTTCCAGGAATATGTAACAAACAATATTTTTTTTTGATATATTTCAAAGAAAACTATTTTTATCTTCTTTTATATCTATGTGCTCAGAAATTTTTATCTTCAACTATGCTGAATGTCAAGAGATTGTGTTTGTTTAATTTGAATGTTTAATGCGTGTGATTCCTGGTCCTATTTTCCAGGAACCTTTATTTCAAAAAAAAAAAAAACATTTTCTATCGTTTTGTATTGCTTCAAGTCATTACGATGGATATTCTCTAAGTCCCACATTTGAACTATACACGCCACAGGTAAAACTTATAGAGGAGTACCACATCTACAAGAACGCAGTAGGATTCAATATATATATATTTGTTTCTTTGCCATCACATATAACTTTATTTATCCTAACACATATAGAGACACACAAGCCAGATGATATATTTAAAGAAGTGACTATGAAAATTGTACTTAACTCTAACCAGTTGGAAGTATAAAGAAATCGTTATGAATTAATTTAATTAATACATTGAAGAGATAAAATATGCAAGGTAAGAATGGAAATTTCGAACATGGCAAGTCAGACTACTGGTAAAAATAAAAGAAAGATGGATTATGCACAATGAAAATACTTTCAAAAACTAAATGGTTTCAATGCCAGAAATGCTCTAGGAGTCGCGTGTTATTTCGTGCATGGATACCACCCGTGCTTCATGCTGCTTGCCACTTCTCCGCTACAGTTTTTGTTTCCCTCCACTACTTATTCCCTCATCCCTGTGCATTTATTTCCATTCCAACACTACAGGGACTGCCATGCCATGCAATACTTGTTTGTAATAGTATTCACTACTTGATAGATAAGATCACTTGGGTTTCTGTTTTATTATTAAATGTCACTCGAAGTGGTCTTCAAATTTTCATTATTACATGTCATGTGAAACAACTGAACCTCTTTCTCCTTTCTTGGAAATCTCTATTGCTCATGGACCATGGATTTATTCTTTCTTCATTTTGTTTTTTGACTTATTTTTTTATTATAGAAAATTGTATAGTAAAATGTAATTTATGACATTAAAATTTACATATACAACAACACAAATATTCTTTCTTCATTCTGTTTTTTCTAGCCTGGTAAGATTAGATTATAAATATTTGTCTTAAGTGCTTTTGACTTATTTTTTTATTATAGAAAATTGTATAGTAAAATGTAATTTATGAAAGTAAAATTTACATATACAACAACACAAACAATTTTGACATGCATGAAAAACAAATAAATGAGCTCCTCAAATTTTCACTTTACACGCGGAGTAAATTTGAAATTTGAAATTCCAGGCTTGATCGTAGTCCATGTCACTTCATGCGTTGCAGATTTTAGATGAGCCGTCAATTTCATTTTGAAAGGGAAAATGTTCCTGGAACGTGGAACGTCAAATCCCAGCCCTAGTGTTTTTTAATCGTTGCACTAAGTCTACACTTTTTCTCTACACTTGTGCCATCCTCATATTGGGAAAGTGCCAAGAAGTTTCCAAAAGCTCGAAGAATGACAGGTCGAAGGAACGGAAAGATGAACCTGGAGATGAAGGGTCATTGTGGTTGTCCACTAAAAACCCCGTGGATTTGATGGATCATTTTATTTATGTAATCAATAGTCGTGACAGCCGATCATAGCTGCAAATAGGCAGGAAGTTTCATGAATATGTCATCTCAGGAGTTTTACCTTGTGTTGGATAACGTTCAGCTCGGTAAGTGAGCATTTTTTAAGCAACATTTCCACTGTTCGACCTGGCCTATCAGTGTTTTGGTTTCCTCTTGGGCATAGTCTAACTGTTAGACTTTTTTTTTTCCTTTAGTGTTTGCACCTTCAACATCCTCAACTTCTGAACCTCATTTCGGCGGAGACCTCCCCTCCCACGTCGTTCACCACAGACCTCCCCTCCCACGTTGTTCATCGTAGAACTCCCCTCCCACACCATGCATCCGTTTGAATTGTCGTGCCATGCCATGTGCCCACAGAATCCATCCATGCATACAACTTGAAATTTGAACTCCAAATAGGCTGGCTTGAAATTTGAATGTGGTAAATAGGCGGGCTTGAAATTCAAACTTAAATTGAGTGAACATGTCTTTGGTTATTTGTGAGGTTATTCTCCATTACCCACCCTTTACATCTTAACCATGTCTGTATCTATTTTCCAATGTCCCTAATTTTCCCTGTTTACCATGTCTATGTTATTTTCCAATGTCACTAATTTTCCTTGCTTTCTTGGAATCCAATGAGGAATGTAATGGATCTACAAGTATCTGAGAGCGCTTCAGAAACATTGTGGAAAGATGAATCAAAGGTAAATCAAAATTTGTTGTGGTAAATCCATTTTTATGTTTAGTTGCTACTAATATCACACACCATGTCTC
Source organism: Picea sitchensis (assembly GCA_010110895.2). NCBI lineage: Eukaryota > Viridiplantae > Streptophyta > Pinopsida > Pinales > Pinaceae > Picea > Picea sitchensis. The sequence continues at coordinate 31,559 of SNQJ01S0033798.1, forward strand.
GGAGGAATTTGAAAGATGAGGATCATGACCCATATATAACCATATTTCTTATGGTTGAAACATGTGAACATTTTGCAGGCACCTTTGAAGATGTCGTTATGTTTGGAGGAGTTTTAGGCATATCAATGTGTGAAGCCGAAGAGCATACCGGGGTTGGTGCAGCTGGAAAATGTTTGAATCCTAAATGTTAGTGGATGTTCTGAGTTAGAAGAGTTGCCACAATATGGAAACATTGATATGTTTGGAAGTGTTGAGGACAGAGAAATGTGTGAAGTTGAAGAGAATAGGGGGTTGGTGCAACTGACAAAGCTTCGACTCTTGAATGTTAGTGGGCGATCTGAGTTGGAAGAGCTGTCAATTTTTGTTTCAAGATTAAGATTAAGATGTATAAGATATATTTGTTGTGTATAAGATATATTTATTTTGTGATTTTTTTGTATATGGGTATTATCTATTTTATTACTAAAATGAACAAAATAGGTTTATTATGTAGAATGGATAAGATGGGTTCATTAAGTAAAATAGATAAGATGGATTTATGTTTTTGTTTTATTATAGTTTTTTATAATTATTAATTAATAATTATTTAATAAATGTTAAATAGATAAGATGGATTTTTGTTTTTGTTTTAATATAAGTTTTTATAATTATTAATTAATGATTATTTAATAAATGTTTTTTTTTAGTTTGAAGTTTTTTCTTTTATAGATGTTTGTTTTTATAAATGTTTGTTCTTATAGAGGTTTGTTTTTATAAATGTTTGTTGTGAATGATAAATAAAATGAATTTTGGTTAATTTATTTTATTACGATTATTTGTTTTTTAATTATTTAAATTAATTATATTTTAATTTTTATTGTTATTGATTTCCATTTCAATTGTTTAAACTTTATTTTATTTTAATTATTATTAAATTTAAATTTTTAATAAATTTATATAATTTTCATGGTAATTGATTTCCATTTCAAGTTTTAAAAAATGTCTTAATATACTTTATTTATTAGTTTCCATTGAAGTCGTAGAGGGACTATAACGATCGATAAATTGTTGACTTCATATTAACTTGCTCTTTGACTATAATTTTTTGCACAATCTCTATTGTTAGAACTAGATAATAGAAAACATTATTTTTTATATAATAAAAAATAATTATTTGTCATCATCTCATTGGAGAATAGATTCGAAGTTTTATTGCCAGCTTCGCTATTCACAATGTTTTAAATGTTTAGATATCCAAAGTTTTGAGCATCGACGCTCTTTTTGGATTTTTTTATTTTTATTGAAATGTTTACATACCGAAAGTTTTGAGCATTGACACTCTTTTTGAGGTACTTGAATAGGCGTGACAACTTAATTGTTTACATAGCGCAAGGCCCTTAAACAGGTTGACAACCTTAAATGTTTACTTAAATAGGCCCGTCAGAGTACATTTTCCCTCCAATTTTGGCATACAATCTTGCAGTGAATTTGGGCAATATTGTTGTCCACCCACACTCGCATAGTCATCATATGTTTCATATTTTTTCTATGTTTGGAATGCAATTTAGTCATCATTGAAGATACATATATTCTTTACTGGTTCACTGGTTGTTGCTTGTTCACTAGTTCGTTGGTTGTTGCTTCTTGTTGTTTGGTTCAACTTTTCAAGGTGGAAGTCATGCACCTGCAGTTGGACCTATTGATGCTTGCTCACTGGTTTGTTGCTTGCTGCTTGCTTTTGTTTGTTTCAACTTTGCAAGGTTGGAGTCCTGCACCCGCAGTTGGAGTTGTTTTTTCACTTTGCAGGGTTCAAATCCTTCACCCGCAATTGGACCTGCGATTCTGTCGTTCATCGATGACGAGTAAGTTTCAATACCATAGTTTCATTTGTATTCATTGTTTACTATTTACTTTTTACAGTTTGCAAGTAAGAATGTTTAAGTATTTATTCATCATTCTTATCCTCCAGACTTTCCATAGAGGTTGGCATATCTTTTCCTCATGCTCTTAAATTTTCCTCCAATTTTTTCCCCAAACTCTGCACCATGTGCATGCCAATGTCATCTGCACAACTCCAGCTGTCATTTTTTCTAGCATTTCAAATCTCGGTCCTTTGTCATATGTGACGAAGTGGAAATATAATGCCTCAATTGAATAAGGAAATTCCTTAGCCTTTCCACCTTGCCCGGGAATAAGTATCGACCTATCCCCTACGGGAATCGAACCCGTTTCTTTCACATGAAAAGACAATGTCAAGCTTATTGCCTTTGTAAAATGTTATTGTAGAAGAAAACTGTAGGTAGGTTAGAAGGGATAAGTATGATACAACTGTAACCAAGATACAACAAAATTGCACACAATTGTTAGGCATAATCCATCTTTATCGGTGACATATTTCAGTAAGTTATAAAGAAAAAAGTTCCAGGACCTTAAATGCAAATCCTGGGTAATTCCAGGACCTGTTGTTGCACTTTGCAGGGTTGAAATCTTGCACTTGCAATTAGCCAACTTGCAGAGAGCAATGACATTTACCCAATCAAAACCATTGGTGTTGTTGTCACACTCGCGAGAAAAGTTGGCTCGCAACACATTCTCCATATAAAAGATGGAGACTAAGACAACAACAAGGCAATGGTACCATTCTCCCTACCTAGTTTTGTCCTTTACTTTCACATTCTCATATATCTCAGTTATCTTACACAACTATTACATTGTTCCATGTTGCAGCTACAATTGTTCGAACAACAATTGCATAAAGGGAAATTTCCAATTATGCTCTTCAAAAATAGAACAAAGAAAAGAGATCTTAAAGAAATGATGTTTTGCACAACCCAAGCAACATTTGTAACATAATTGCGAACAGACATAGTACAGGATCTCAAGAAACTAACTAGCTCGACAACTGGTGTACATATACATATACTATTCCATCCACACTTTGCACATAAAAATTTCCTTAAACAATTTTGTGCAGCTTTTTTGTTGTACACATATATATTATAGTGTTCAATATATTAACTACTATGCTCGTGTGCGCACGTTGAGGGTGTTTTGGTTGCAACAAATGCATACTCAACCCCCTTCGAGCCTGTATGTTCCAAATGTGACTCTCCTGCTTTTGCCTCTGCTTTCATAAATGATGGCACAATTGATTGTCTACGATGCAGTAAAAAATTCCCTTACATATATAGACATTGCCTCAACGCTGCCATCTGAACTCTCAACAACACAATTGTACATTGTACAATTAGACAACCTGTATTACAAGATGTGCTTCCTGGGTTGGCAAGAATTTCCATATGAAGTATACCTACAGAAAAAGGCAAACATTGTCTACATGTTACGTGACTTTCGCATCCATAACAAATTTACATTAAATGAGGACAACGTCATATTGCATATCGGCTGAACCAAAAAAAAGAAAATTCATATCATGCATTGACAAGAAACGAAACAATCTGATATGTATCTGTCCATGCTACCCAATCAAGATATGAATAGAATTTTGCAGTGCCATGACAAAGTGAACTGGAATCACATAATATTGTTGAGTCCAGGAATGAGAAGCATGACGAAAGACCTCATACAAAGTACCCAACTATGAATAAATCATGTCCATCCTTTGAGCCATCAAAATGGCTTGCTCCTCTGAACAAAACCATCGGGCATTTTCAATAATACTACAAATTTGGCATTGTTCAAACTCCATTAAGTTAAATGCTGACACTCTTTTCCAGAACTAGTAAAGTTAGAACATTGTCAGGTCAACATGATCTTGGTTCATAGTACTATCAGAAGCAAATGTTCATAGTGATATTGGTTCATAGTAATACAGTAATCGACAAATTTCTTGGTGCCCATTTGGGGATTTGGTTATAGATGGGATACAATGCCCAATCTCCACTGATTTTTCCCTCTCTTGTGTTTGACAGACTTTTGTTCATGTGCTTTCGTATTGTAGTTCTAGGTTCTCATGGGCCCGATTTTTGAATTATGGCTGGATGATAGATTCAGGATCTTAGCAGTTTTTCTACAATCTTAAAGAATATACAAGACTTGCCTTGCCTTTTAATGTAATCTCTGTGAAGCAAATGTAATATGTAGTTCATTTTAGCACTTTTACTTGATTGATGAAATTACCAAAATTCTTCTTCAAAAATATTTTGAAATAAAAGGATATATGCTAGCTGAAGTCGAATGGGACTATGATATCAACCACACAAAATTAAAATTAAAATTCTTTGTTGTTAGACTTACCATCAAGTTGACAGTACAATAATTTTACTTGAACAACCCTCCATTGATTTTCTGTAGCTCTTCGATGCTTCTCTTATGCAAACCCATCCTGGAAAGTATAACTATGACTCACTTTCTCTATTCCTTGATTGAAGAGCATGTGCAACTGTCTAATTCACTACATAGTTACTGTTAAGACCATAAATGGGGATTTGTTAAGACCAATTCCTACTTCCGAAAATCCCCCCCCCTTTCTTTTTCCCCTCTACTTTCCCTTTCTAGTTACTTAGTCATTTTTCAAAAAATATCCGAGTGTGCAGGTTGACGGATTCATGTGTTCACATTTCCACTCATGCTTTTATATCACGAGTCCAACCAACCGCTTCCCCATTCCATACTCAACCACTTTTTCGATCGCGGGTTCCCGACCAGGCGGGCTCAAGATTCCCCTCTACAAACAACACCCGAAGTTCCCCGATATACAAATTGACAACCAAATTTCCCTTTCTTTTCCCCCTCTACTTTCCCTTTCTAGTTACTTAGTCGTTTTTCCGAAAATGTCTCATGCTTTTATATCACGAGTTCGACCGACCGCTTCCCCATTCCATACTTAGCCACTTTTTCAATCGTTGGTTCCCGAGCAGACACGTTCAACATTGGGCTTTCATTGTTTCGCGACCTACAAACAACACCCAGAGTTTTGCGATATACAAATTGATCGTCGAACTCTGCCATCATGCCCTCTTCCTTGTTACACATTTTGCATTCAAAATTTCAGAGACATACAATTTGACCATTGGGTCCTCACATCTCCTGAATATAACTTGTGACCCTATTTTGAAGCCCGAACTACTGCTTTCCATACTTGGCCATTTATTGGAATCTCTTTCGCGGGTCGTCGGGTTGGCGGGTCATGAAATCTCCAATCCTTAATCGCTCTTTGCTGTCCCTGCCACCTTCACACTTCTTTCTAAGTATGCAATTATTAAGCTTTAATGATAACAACTCATCATGCAGGAACTGTAAAGATTTTCATTAATGAGCGAAAGGATCGAGGATATCTCCCATTAATATTCATTAAACCAAGATTTGTGGAGGGTTATATTATCCCTTTCGAGTGTTCATTTCAAACATCATGGAATATCTTTCATGCGTCGTCGGGATGGCGGCTTCACGAAATCTCCAATCCTTAATCGCTCTTCCCCATCCCCGCTACCTTCGTACTTCTTTCTAAGTATGCAATTAGTAAGATTTAATGGTAACAACTCATGATGCAGGAACCGTAGAGATTGTCATTAATTAGTGAAAGGCTCGAGGAGAACTCCCATTGATACGAATTAAACCAATATTTGCGGAGGGTTATATTATCCCTTCCGAGTGTTTATTTCAAACATAATCTGGAGTAAACAAACGTTCTCGTCAACTTATGGCAGCAACTCGACAGTAGTCGACCGACCGCTTCCCCATTCGATACTCAACCACTTTTTCGATCGCGGGTTCCCGGCCAGGTGGGCTCAAGATTGTGCTTCCATTGTTTCGTGCCCTACAAACAACACCCAGAGTTCCCCCATATACAAATTGACAACCAAATTCCCCTTTATTTTTCCCTTCTACTTTCCCTTTCTGGTTACTTAGTCGTTTTTTCGAAAATGTCTCATGCTTTTATATCACGAGTTCGACCGACCACTTCCCCATTCCATACTTAGCCACTTTTTCGATCGTCGGTTCCCTAACATGCGCACTCAACATTGCGCTTCCATTGTTCCGTGACCTATAAAAAACATCCGTAGTTCTGTGGTATAAAAATTGACCGTTGAACTCCGCCATCATGTCATGTTCCGTGTTACACATTTTGTATTCAAAAGTTTAGAGACATACAATTTGACCGTCGAGCCCTCACGTCTCCTGAGGATAATTTGTGACCCTATTTTGAAGCCCGACCGACCGCTTTCCATAATTGTCCATTTCTAGGAATATCTTTCACGGGTCATCGGGTTGGCGGGTTCACAAAATCTCCAATCCTTAATCACTCTTCGTCGTCCTCGCCACCTTCACACTTATTTCTAAGTATGCAATTATTAATATTTAATGCTAACAACTCATCGTCCAGGAATCTTAAAGATTGTCATTAATGAGCGAAAGGATCGAGGAGATCTCTCATCAATACACATTAAACCAAGATTTGCGGATGATTATATTATCCCTTTCGAGTGTTCATTTCAAACACCATGGAATCTCTTTCGCATGTTGCCAGGTTGGAAGCTTCAAGAAATCTCCAATACTTAATCGCTCTTTGCCATCCCGACCAACTTCAGACTTCTTTCTAAGTACGCAATTAGTAAGCTTTAATGGTAACAACTCATTACGCAGGAACCGTAAAGATTGTCATTAATCAACGAAAGGATCGAGGAGATCTCCCATTGATATGCATTAAACCAAGATTTGAGGAGGGTTATATTATCCCTTCCAGTGTTCATTTCAAACATCATCTGGAGCAAACAAACATTCTCGTCAAATTATGGGAGCAACTCGACAACATTTCTGTGGAGATACAGTAAACACCTTCAAGCATGATGACCAGAACTTCCAGTGGTCCAGGGCATATTCTTACTACTCATCCCCTTTCGCCCAGAAGGAAGTAATTTGGATGTCTGAATTGCTCGTGTAGGTTGTGTCCCTCAAGTCTTTCACTGTAAGGAGATGGTATCTTGGTGCGCCAAGATATACATTTCAAGCAAAATAATTGTTCGATTGTGGGACCAGTCTCCTATTTCTTTGTCACCTCAGGTCTTCCGAAAGATGTTGAAATTGCCCGAACCAACATTGACCTTCAGAGGAGAAGACTGCAAGGAGTTCCTAAAAAAGCATGATAATCAATTTTGTATGCATGTTCAAGAGCTTGTCGATGCCTTCTGCATGTTGTTGCACTAGATCAACAACACATAATTGTGTGCATGTTTTTTTTTGTAACTCATGTACCTGTATTTATGACAAGTATGTTCAATGATTCGGTGCAAAGAACTCAATCCAATGTCCATGCATAAATATATATTACCCACTATTTTTCTTATAAATTTACTATTAAAAAATTGCCTTGGAATCTTGGTTGGGGCTTCTTTGTTGGATTTAAAACCTCTTCTCGTTTGCATGGTTCGATAGTCTCATAATTCTTAAATATTGTATTGACTCAAGTAATTTGATCAAATATTAAGCATGGAACAATTATGTGACAATGCATTGTGTCGATCACATGAGGCTTCTACGGAAACATAAATGAATTTCACACACAATTTCAAACCAACATTCAATTCCATTTGTAATGTAGATAGAACATAACAACACTAATTCATGACGTGAGATTTGGGGCCCTACCCAAGAAGTTTCGTTCTCATCTCAACCTTACTGAGCAAACTATCTCTTATTTCCCTCTCACTTCCTTGATTCCTTCACTCGAGAAGGAAGCATACTATTGGTTGTCCATCCCCTAACCTCTATTTGAGAACTTTTACTTTATTAATGAAATTACCAAAATTCTTCTTCGCAAATATGTTGAAAAATGAAATATGCTAACTAAATTCAAATGGGGCTATGATATCAACCACAAAATTCAAAGTCAAGTTCATCGTTGTTATACTTATGGTCAAGTTAACAATACAATAAGTTTATTTCAACAACCCTCCATTGATTCCTATGTATCTTTTCTATGCTTCTCTTATGCAAACACATCCTGGAAAGTATAACTATGACTCACTTTCTCTATTCTTTAATTGAAGAGCTCGTAGAGCTGTCTAATTGACTTCATAGTTACTATTTCTCCTAAAGTCTGCACCTGAGTGCTAAAGGGAAGAGCCAAGCCACCAAAAGTTTGGAATGGTCGTTCTTTTGAATTTGTTGGTGAGTTAGACGGTTGTTTCACCAAGACAAAAGCATGGTCAAATTGTCAAGATGATATGGATGAGGGTTATCCTTGGCTGGTAGCAGAGTAATGACAGACAAGTGAAATAATAGAGGTAAAAACTGAGGGAAACAACAAACCATTCAATGAATAATCTGCTGCAAGAATTTTAATACTTAAAATAATATTTCAAGGCATTAAACAATGTATCGAAAACACAATTACTCCCACAGGTTGCAATAAAAACAAATCTTCTTCAAAGCATTAGCTGAGGCACCCCAGTTCCCTGAAATGACCAATAGCCCAATCTACCAAATCAACCTCCCTATTATCGGATCGACAAAGATGAATATTATGGGATCAAAGAATTTTTTTGTGTGAGAATTGAATTGGAAAAAAATGTTACTTATTCTAGTTTTTTTAAGGCCTTATCACAGTAAGAATGCAAAATTATGCTAACCCATTGTTATCTACAAAAACCAAACATCAATAGTGCATGTAAATCAACTACAGATAGTTATAGCCAAAAATCAAGTTATAGTTTATATTTTCATTTTCTCACACCCTTTTTAATGATACAAACACAATACAAAACGAGTATGTGGATAAAATATTGGACTAGAAATGATGAGTTGGCAACAATGGGGCTTGTTTGAGACAAATTCCCGCTTCTGAAAATTGCCCTCCCCTTTTATATTTCCCCACTCTCTTTTATCCCCTTCTTTTCCCTCTTCTATACTTAATCGAATTCCCCTTTATTTTCCCCTCTACTTTCTCTTTCTGGTTACTTAGTTGCTTTTATGAAAATGTCTAAGTGCAAGGGTTAGCGGACTCACGGGTTCACATTTACACTCATGCTTTTATATCATGACTTCGACCCACCGCTTCCCCATTCCATACTTAGTCAATTTTTCGATCACGGGTTCCTGGGCAGACGGGCTCTAGATTGCACTTCCATTGTTCTGTGACCTACAAACAACACTCGGATTTCTGAGACATGCAATTTGATCGTCGGACCCTCACATCTCCTAAGGATCCCTTGTCAACCTATTTTGAAGCTCGACCGACCACTTTCCATACTTGGCCATTTCTTGGAATCTCTTTCGCAGATTGTCGGGTGGGCGGGTTCATGAAATCTCCAATTCTTAATCGTTGTTCCCCGTGCCCACCACCTACGCACTTCTTTCCAAGTATGCAATTAGTAAGATTTAATGCTAACAACTCATCATGCAACAACTGTAAAGATTGTCATTAATGAGTGAAAGGCTCGAGGAGAGAGTCACACTGATTATCCCTACACAACTTGTCCAGAAACATGTAGAAAAGATCTTGCCAAGTAATGGGATATCCATTACAAATTTCAATATATTACCAAAAATGAGTCTCACCGACCGCTTCCCCACTCCATACTAAGTCACTTTTTTGATTGCGGGTTCCCGGACAGACGAGATCAAGATTGTGCTTCCATTGTTCCGCGACCTACAAACAACAGTCGAAGTTCCGCAATATACAAATTGACCACTGGACTTCCCCATCATGCCCTCTTCCGTGTTACACATTTTTCACTCAAAAGTTTCAAGACATAAAATTTGACCTTCAGGCCCTCACCTCTCATGAGTATCCCTTGTGACCCTATTTTAAAGCCCAACCGACCGCTTTCTATACTTAGCCATTCTTAATCTCTCTTCCCCATCCCCGCCACCTTCGCACTTCTTTCTAGATATTCAATTAGTAAGCTTTAATGCTAACAACTCATCATGCAAGAGCCGTAGAGATTGTCATTAATGAGCGAAAGGCTTGAGGAGATCTCCCATTAATACACATTAAACCAACATTTGCGGAGGGTTATATTATCCCTTCAGAGTTTTCATTTCAAACATCATGTTATGTCTTTCACGGGTCGTTGGTTGGTGGGTTCACTAAATCTCCAATCCTTAATCTCTCTTCGTCGTCCCCGCCACCTTCACACTTCTTTCTAAGTATGCAATTAGTAAGATTTAATGCTAATAGATCATCATGCAGGAACTGTAGAGATTGTGATTAATGAGCGAAAGGCTCAAGGAGATGTCCCATTCATACACATTAAACCAAGATTTGTGGAGGGTTATATTATCTCTTCCGGGTGTTCATTTCAAACATCGTCTGGAGAAAACAAACGTTCTCATCAAATTATGGCAACAACTCGACAACAGTTCTGTGGAGATACAATGAACATCTTCGGGCGTGAGGACCAGAACTTCCAGTGGTCTAGGGCATATTCTTACTACTCATCCCCTTCAACCCAGAACAAAGTAATTTGGACCTCTGGAATTGCTCATGCAGGTTGTGTCCCTGAAGTCTTTGATTGTAAGGAGGTGGTCTCTTGGTGTGCCGAGAGATATATTTCAAGCCAAAGAATTATTCCACTATGGGACCACTCTCCTATTTCTTTGTCACCTCAGGTCTTCTGCAAGATGTTGAGATTGTTGGAACCAACATTGACCTTCAAAGAAGAAGACTCCAAGCAGTTCCTAAAAAAGCACAACAACAGGTTGGACCTCTTTCCCGATTTCCTGGAAGACCCGATGACAGTTCCTGAAGATATCACAAGCTTGCAGGTTAGTTCGTTTAGAAATCCATTGTGGGAAATTGCCTGGTTGATTACAAGAATAACGGGACAGGAATCCACAACAAGTATTTCCCGCATGGTTCTTTATATTTTGTATTTCACAGTCAAGGAACAAGCCATTTTTGATTGGGGGAAGCTAATTTCCATTGAAATTTGTTCCCAAATGTCACGATTCAAAAAGGAGAAGACATTTTATATGTTATCCTACTTGGTTTTTGCGATAACGCATTGCTGTCCATTTCCAAAAATGTCTGTGTCCAAGAAGGTAAACTGTGAATTCGACCTAGTAACCTTCTGGTACCAGGCCTTTTGGAGGCACAAGGCCTCCCATTGTTTTTATGAGGTTTTTAATGACTTTGTCTCAGTTTTCAAATATTTATTGCTAGGAAAGGATGCTCCCTGGATGTTTGACCAGGCAACCAAGTTTTTGGACAGGAAGGGGACACTTGAACAAATGAAGAACTACAGTGTAAGAATGATTTTTGGCTCCAAGGAAAATCCTACTTTCCTTCCATGTCACATTACAGACATAATGTTTGTGACAAAAAAAACAAGGAAATACAACTACTGGTTGCATTTTTTCCACGAGAAGAGAAAAAAACAGTTCATTCCTCTACCTTGGAAAGTCGAGGACTTTTTGTTCAGAAACGTTCATAAGATTGATGAATTTGCATGCCATTTCAACAACTTGAACCTAAGATATGTTGAAAGACTGAGAGGATTCAACCGTAATGGGATTTTTTTAGATTATTTTCTAGTAGTTGGCTTCAACAATTATTTTATTCATACACTCCTAAACGAAGACAAAGACAGTGACGAGAATACTCTTGCTCCTGATGCTGCCAACCTAGAGACATTGCAAAGCACCAATGAATTTTACAAACAATAGGCACAAGGACCCAATGAGAAGAGTTTCCAATCCCCAACTGCCATTTCCAAGAGTGCGACATCCCAAAGCATTGCTCTGGGTAAAATTGATAGTTCTCACAAGCTTCCCGTGAGGAAGAAGAGAAAAAACGTTGTGCAAGAAGCGGAAGAGCCCCGAACTGAATGCGATATACATGTCTTCTCCCTTGAAGACATGAAACTTGAGACTAATCTCGAAAACGTATTCCCCAACGTTGATTAGCCAGGGGACCCGATCCACCATAATCCCCTAATGGAAATACTTTAGACTGAGATTTTTGACGAAGATGAATCCTTCGTATTCCAGAGCATTGTTTTTTATAGAGAATCTAAAAATTTAATTATGTAAAAGAGAGATGTAAGAAATAAGAAAGGGAAATCTCGTTCAGAGATTAACCTTAGGAACATGTAGCCGTCCCAAATATCCCGGATTCACCGAGCAAACGAGGATGCTCTTGATGATTCCATTGGAGGCCTTGAGGCAGAGAATGCGAAACTGAAGACCGGATCAAGGAATTGGAGGAATCTTTGGTTCCTATCCCATTGCTTTCCAGTCCTTTAGCAATAACCGTGTCTGCCACCCCTGCAACCAAGTTAAAAGGATCCTCCAACCTCCTCAGATTGTGTAGAGGCTATGTGGAGAAGAATATCAAGAACAAAATGGAGCTAATTACTAAATCCTAGAAAACATCAAAAAGTATAACTTCCTTTGGAACGAGGGCACATGCCCTCCAAGAATATTTGCATGCGGATTTAAAAAATGAAGAAGGTTTCTATCTAGATGCATCATCCCTTTTGGCATGAAAGTCACCAACATGACATAAATGAGAAGAAGAGAAGAAGGTCTCCCCTCCCCAAACCGGATCAAACAATTAAATGCACACTGGAAAGAGAAAGTTAAGAACCTACATGTCATTGTCCTATCATGTGAACAAGCCATATCAAAGAAAGAAGAATTATTCAAAAAGCTGGCTGGAACAGACTTAGTCGGAAGTACCAACGAGGTCCAAGACCCCAAATTAATTCTCAATTCCTTGTTCTTAACCAAGCAAGCCTTCAATGGACAAGTTGAGATTTTTAAGGGGTTGTCTTTTGAAAAGTTTTATGACATCCTTGAATATGATGAGGATGACATGGACAATTGGCTAGTGGACTATTTGGTAAAAAATTAAGAAATTGAAGAGGCTCTGCGTAATCTTTCTATCGATCTAAGAGAATTAGAAAGCAAGGTTTTCAACATAAAAATCCGGCATGAGATCAACATGGCCCCCATGAGAAGCTACATTGAAGAATGGCTCCAAAGGGCAATCGACAAGCTCACCGACGAAGGGCAACAAGTGGTTGGCACGATTCCAGTAACCATCGACGAGAGAAATAAAAAGGAATCAACAAGCAAATAGCAAAGGGGGAGAGAGAGATGCCATCATAGTGAGTCTATACGGATCACATCCTGCTTTCTTTATCAATCCAATTACTCCACTTCTTTAAATAGAAATGTCTAACCAAAGACCGATAACTTCCAATTTCTTCTTTTCAGGTCGTGTTGTCTACCGTCGCCCACTTATTCTTTCTATTGTCCTATTTCTTGTACTTATTTTTTTATGGTCTGCGGGAGCCCCAATCCTAGTATATATGAAAAACACATTTAATTTTCGAGGAATATATAACAAACATTATTATTTTTGAGAAATTTCAAAGAAAACTATTTCGGGAACAATCTCGACGGTGTCTTGTAACCCTATTTTCGGAATTCAAAGTTAATTCTCTTTATGCATGCCGATCATATTTTTTATTTTTATGTGCTCATAAATATTTATCTTAAACTATGATGGATGTCAGGAAATTGTGTTTATTTAATTTGAATGTTTAATGTGTGTGATTCCTGGTCCTATTTTCCAGGAACCTTTATTTCAAAAAAAAAAAAAAAACATGTTCTATCGTTTTGTATTGCTTTAAGTCATTGCGAGGGACTTTCTCTAAGTCCCAGATTTGAACTATACACGCCCTAGGAAAAACTTAAAGAGGAGTATCGCATCTATAAAAATGCAGTAGGATTAACATCCTCGTTAGGTTTCCGTTTTGGTCCTAACATATTCAAGGGTCAACATACTTGTAAATACATTTGCAAGAATATCCACATAAATAAAAACCTTCAAATTTTTTTATCATTGCCAAAAAACAATCAACTGGATAGACATGTTACAAATATATTAGTTGGTACTATACTGAACTATCATAAGCATCTTACAAATATTTCAGTTGGATAGGCATGTTACAAAGATGCCCTCTTCCTAGAGAGAAATTGCAGATCAACCTCTACAAAGTGGGCTTGATGCTCACAGACAAAAGTTTCAGGAAAATGACATCTTCCTCTGTCTCGACACCTTCTTTTCACACAGTTTAAATTAACTTCAATGAGCTGAAAAATCATGAAAATAAACAATAATGTTAGTGTAAATGTGTTGAAACTGCACATAATAGATCTAGCTAAACAATAATAGACACATTTGCAGAGAGAATTGGAGAAATAAGAAGAAGGAGAGAAAGAACTCTCATTAACCGTTGTGAATAATGAATAATTTACACATGATATACTCTGTATAATTCAATGATTTCGCACTGGAGGTGAACCAATGCGCCATATTGGTGGTCTAGAGTGACCTGGACACACACCAATAGTTACGGGAGTGAACTGCCACTTAGTCTAGTCTCTCAGGCAGTTACGGGAGTGAACTGCCACCTAGTTGAGTTAACTAGTCAACTAGTCTTCAGTTAACTGACTGAACAAAGATTAGTGAGGAGTTAACTCAGGGAATCAAGGCTAATGCACCAGTTTGGTTATGATACCAAGGCAAGGTCGAATTAGCATGGTGATTATCCCAATGTTGCATTGTGATAAAACCAATGCAACATCTAAACTCAACTCAACTAGTCAAACTGAAGTGTCAACTGAAAGAGAATATTCTCCATGTGGAATATTCTCTCCTAAAATATAGGAGAATGGATAATGACTAATTATGACTAACAAACAAGAAAAAACCTTAAGAAATCATAGGTGTGTGTGAAGTAACTTCAATAGTTAGGTGTGTGTTAATATATAGAAAAAACTAGCAAACACAAAGGCCACACAAGAAGATCAAAGAATCTTCGACACCGAACACATTTTCAAAAAAAATTATATGGGTTTTTTTGCCACCACATATAACTTTATTTATCCTAACACATATAGAGATAGACAAGCCATATGATCTATTTAATAGAATGAAATGGATGTTGCTTGCTTTGTCCATGGGAAAAATTAAAGATTTGACTATGGAAATTGAAGTTAACTCTAAATATTGGGATGAAAGTCAGTTGGAGGTATACACAGATCATTATAAATGAATTTCATAAATACATTAAAGAGATAAAACCTACAACGTAGGAACACAAATTTCCAAGATGGCAAGTCATACTCCAACAATATATCAAGTTACAAGTGATGGGGATATATGTGCTTTTTAGTAGCTATTTGTTGCACTACTGGTAATAGGAAAAATTATGGAATCTTATTAAGAAAATAAAAGCAAGATGGATTATGCAAAACACAGTATAATTAGAAAGAGAATACTTTAAAAAACTAAATGGTTTAAATGCCAAAAATTCTCGAGGAGATTAAAGCTCGAGCACCTTCTCTTTCCGAAATGAATGTGAGCCATCGATCAGTTTCCAATGTGCGATCTGGGTGACCCTGGCACTTTAGCGTCCCTGCTAAAGTTTTACCAACCTGCCAATTTTAGAACTCCCCTGGTCATATTTAGCGATGGAACAAATTTCTCACAAAGTGAGTTTCCCGCTAATTACTTGTTAACCTGATATTAATATAATATTATCATTAACTAATTTGGGAATTCGGGACTTCGACTCTTTGGGGCTCCGAGATTCAGAGGAATTGTGTTTGTTCTAGATGGAAAACTCCCAGAGTGACATTCTCCCTGAGTCATGTAGTAGCCTGACATCTTATGGTTGACGTGTCACAAAATGCCACATGTCCTTTTCTACATGGATACCACTTGTCATGCATGTTGCTTTCCACATGTCCGCGACAATTTCCATGTGTCTCTGGTACTTCGTGCTTCTTATTCTCCCACGGTCCCTCCATACATGTGCATTTATTCCCATTCCAGCCCAATAAAGACTACACTGCCATGCATCACTTGTTTATATATAAAGAATATTAATTTTTAGTTTTTTTTATTTTCGTTATCATTGTTTTAAGAAACTTCTTCATACACTTCAACTTATTTAATTAATTTATTTATATGGAAAATATAAAATTTTCAATGATACTAGCTTGAATTTCAATTTCTAAAAAAATTAAGATACAATTTGATATATGCATAAATTTATTTATTTATATGAATAATAATATTTTTTTAGTTGTTACCAACTTTAATTTTTATTTCTTAAAAATTAAAAATACATTTTAATATGTTTCAATTTATTTATAGATTTATATTAATTTATTTTATTTTTTAAATATTTAAATAA
>SNQJ01S0033798.1:58725-69154 GCA_010110895.2 Picea sitchensis
AAGGTGTGGTCGGATGTGTGTGCCCTCCTAAAGTGTGGATCCATGAAGTTGGAAGGTGGTATAAGTGATTGGTTGCTAAAATGACTCGATGAAAGTGACACAGAATCCTTTAGTTTGATGCCCCTTTTTATGTTTTATTTTCTATGGTGGGTGCAAAACTCTTATGTTTTTCAGAATAAATTTATTTCTGAAGAAGTTGCGGTCGGGATGGTCCAAAAACTATCTAGAGAATTCATGAATCATGAGAAATTTTTAAAAAAAGGAAGATTGTCAAGTCGAGAATGGATTAGAACATCCCATGGGGATATTTTGACGAGATCACTCAAGGACACCCAACATGTTGTGGTGCTGGAAAAATCCTTTTCATTTTTGCTGATCACTTCTATAACATCCATTATGCACCTAGGTGAGGATCAAACACCAAAGTTGAACTTGCAACATTATGGGCCCTTCTCTTTATGGTTAATTCACTCAATCTTAGGAAAATTCAACTCTGTGGAGATTCCAAGATTATGGTTGACTAGGTTATAGGTAAAGAAGATATTCAGGTGGCGTGTCCTATCACACATCAGGCTCATATCCGAACCTTCCTTTCAGTCGTGGAGTGGTTTTCTTGCAGTCATATCTACCGAGAGCTTAGTGGGGAGATTAACAAACATTCAAATGAGGTGTTGGAGCTACATGATGGAACCTTTAGTTTTCAAGAGCTTTATGACAAACATTCCCTTAGGGACATGACTTTTCATTTATAATATTGTTTTTTGAAAAGAATGCAAAAGTTGTAATTGCATAAGTAAGCTACAGGCAACTAAGAAAAGAATGAAAAAGTTGTAATTGCATAAGTAAGCTACAGGAAAAGAAGAAAAGGATGTTTTTTTGTAAGGAAGTAGATAAGGACAATTTGATCAGTTTTGAAAATATAGTTTTTGTTATATACCAATACCAAATCTACTAATATAATTAAAAAATAAACAAGAATAAACACCAAAAACCATTCACCAATAATAAACACAAGAATGTAGAGAAAACTCTTGAGGTAGGGTAACGCCATATATTAATCCTTAAGAAAGGATAACACTCCTCAAACAATGCTTGATACATTCACAATATTCTTCATCATGCTAATTACATTGCTTACATATCCTTTTATAGTATTCTCTATCTCCTAGGAACATTCTAGAGAAGGAATATTTTAGAAAGCCCATTTATTATTTATAACTACCCATTTATTATATTAACTACCATAGTGGGCCTTATTTAATACCATGGTGGACCTAGTCCACCTTACATTGAATGGCCTCCATTAATAATACATAGCTACATTCCCATTGGGTACCTCCCATATTACCTCCCTAGGTATAGTACATTCCACCCCCCTTAAGCATGTTTCATCCCCAAAACATGAGAAGAGACCATACAATATGACTAGTTGAGAATTGTAGCCAACTGGTACCAAGTACGACCATCCATCCATCCTAATGGAAGACGAACATGATGTCCAACTATTTCCATTCCACTTTTTTCCGCATCGTGCCGATGTTTCCATGGGTTTGGTTCTCTAGTCTGATGTCTTCTTGCAGTGTTGGTAGGCCTCCATGCACCTCTTGATTGGTTTCCTTGTCGGTTTCATGTTGTTGCAGAAGCATTTTGATGCTCACACCTTTGTATTAATGATTGTTTTTTCTCGATATGATGTGGATGGCGATATACAACAACTGTAGGAATTGGTTCCTTTTGCTTCAAATATGTAACCCCTTGTGCCTTGGAGTCAATGACCTCCTTAGCTTCTTTATTGTTTTCTTCATGTGGCTTTGCTTCATCTCCTTTTGTAGACTCTTCCTCAGCTTCAACTTCGGACTCTACAAGAAATTCAGTGCTTGTTGTCATGGGCCTTTCTGTCTTACTAAGGGTCACATCCTGTTATGTGGTTTTATTTTTTCTTGTACCACAACTTCAAAAAATTATTTTGCACATTAATATTAATGGTACCCACTGATTCTAGCCAAGGATAGCCCAAAACAATATCCACTTCATCCATATCCATAGCATAAAAATATGAATGCAAGACATATTCATCCATATTGAGCTTCAAATCTTTTAAAATTTGAACATTTTTACCCTCAACCTGTGTGTTTTGGATATTCTTTGCAGAAATTTGCAATCTATTAACCAACTGAACATTGATAAAAAATTGTTGGCAACTAGGGTTGATACAAATAATGACATTTTCTTTATGAATACACCCACAAAACTGTAAGATAGATTTTCCATATGAAAATAAACCCTTGTTACTCCCTTTATCAACATGAGACCATTTATCTAAAAGTGATTTTTCCAATGCATCATCAGAAAGTGCCATCAACTGGTTAGAGCAATGTGATTTCCACCAAATGGCTGCATCACCTTTGAAATTAAAATCTACACAATATTTTCAATTCTCTTTTCAAGCCGAATTCATGTCTATTATGTATTCTTCAATACTAGGACCATAATATTTTCCAGTAAAATACATCTTACTTGAAATAAATCTACAACAAAATTAGGGTTTAAAAAATAGTTTACTGCAGAAAATCACGGCTTTTTTCCGAAAAAAAAAACCCTAAAAAACTGTCGAATTTAAAATGCTCATAACTTTACTTCTCGAACTCTGTTTCGAATATATTTTTTTTTAATTTGATATTTTCCCAAGAGGATTCCAAATATCCAATTACTTTCTTAAAATTCTGAGCAGAAAGTCTTAGATCTGAACCTGAAGTGTGTCGCCCCCCTTTTTGTTCATTTTCTTTTGTAAAAAACAACCAAAATTTCTTCCCTTCCTTGCCCAAGGAAAGAGCTTTGATACCAAATTTTATATACCAATACTAGATCTGCAAATATGCTTCAGAAATAACCAATAATCTCAACAAGAATACAAAAAACCATTCACTAAAATACTGAACACGAGAAATAGATAAAAGGGGTGTGGAATGTAATATACCTATGGAGGTAATATGGGTGGTAATATGGGAGGTGCCCAATGCGAATGGGGGTTAGGCATTATTAGTGGAGACTATTTAATGTAAGGTGTAATAGGTCCACCATGGTATTAAATAATGCCCCCTATGGTAGTTACATATAATAAATGGGTAGTTAGAAATAATAAATGGGCTTTCTAGAAGATTCCTTCTCTAGAATGTTCCTAGGAGATAAAGAATGTTATAAAAGGATAAAACTCCTCAATCAATGCTTGATACATTCACAATATTCTTCACCATGCCAACTCCAATGCTTACATATCCTTTTATAGTATTCTCTATCAACTAGGAACATTCTAGAGAAGGAATCTTCTAGAAATCCCATTTATTAGTTCACTTAGTTTAACACTTAGTCAATTTGGCATACAACAGAAAACATGTGAAACACAAGAGACAAATATAGTTCGGGTGGCACCAATGGTGCCTAACACCCATATTATTTTATTTATATTGCGAGACATAAATAAATATTTACAAAGAGGGTGTTATTTTCCCAGTTACAAAGATGGGCAAAGTCTCACAACTCTGCCTTACACATCAGAACTGTCCAGACCTGCAATTTCATCACACCAAGACTCTACTTTGTTGTTTCTCCTTGCCTCAACCTAAGGTGTGCCCCACTGGTGCACCTAGCCTCAAAGCTTCATCACTTGCCTTGGCTTGGTTTTCCTTGTCCTCATTTGGTTGTGTGGCCTTGCTTTTATATGTACTCCAAGAGTCACATGTGAAAAACTTCGCATATCTTCGGTGTGTCACACCCCTTCATGAATCGTCACACTCAACCGACCGTCTTTCCCTTCTGTGGACCTAGTGCGCCCATCACCCATTCGTCTCTTGGACCATCCTACCCCATCCTTAGGCGTGCACCCCTCCCCTCGTGCTCTTTCTTGTGCCAATCATTGTGATTGTCCATGGGTCTGTTGATGGAGTCATTCAATCTCTTCGGTGTGCCCATGCTACTATGGGAAGATGGGTCCACTACTTGGAAATGCCCCCAAGTTTCCCCTCCCTTGCCCAAACGCAACCCATGTCTTTGTTGTTTGTCACAAGGAAACAAGGTTGTGTTCCCCCTTGGGTGTGCATGTCACCATTGTGCCCAAGATGCTCCTTCCCACACCCAAACATCTTTGTTTTACATATCGATTAATTACTCCTTATGCTTTGTGTTTGTTCCATCATTTAATCTTTCCAAGGAGTGTGCACACTCGTTCGGTGTCCCAAGAGGCCTTACACCCCCCCCCACTAAACTTGTTGTCATCTCGACAACTTCTGTACCACTTGAAATCTGTAGCAACCTTTGTCAAACTCCCGAACCATGTCCTCGTATTTCCATAAGGACTCATACCTCTCCCAATTGTTCTCTTCATCTAGTGTGTCCTTCCAATGGATGAAGTACTCATGCACTCGACCTCTGCCCCATCCTAATATGCGATGTGACAAAATATTCTCTACCTCCAACTCTAGCTTATCTGTAACCATGAATGGCACCCTCGATGGCTCAACTTGACTTAGGTCATTCGGGTCCCTCTGGCATGACTTCAATTGGATAACGTGGAAGAACGAATGAATCTGTCACTTGTGGAATGATAACTCTAATATGTGAATCTGTAAAGGTTGCAATATCCCTGCTTTCATTCTATTATACACCTTTTTGTACTGATATATAAGGAAATTGTGAGCGTACTCCTCCACACCATGTTTCATCTGCTCTCAAAAGTATCCTCGCTCCAATAACTCCATCATTCTCATGTGTCCCAGGTGGCCAGCCCAGAGCGAGTCATGAAATTCCTTCACAAGTTCCCTCTTGAGGTTGGATGACTTAAGGACATAGATTCGCTCCCCAAAGTACAATAGCCCATCACGTAGCTAAAACTTCCATGTTTTTCCCTCCTTCACCTGCTTCATGTTGTTCTTCCATGTGTGATCATGCTCTAACCCTTCCTTGATTTGTTTGTGAAACTCTTCCAAGACATGAATCCAACTACCCCCTGATGTAAGCAACTCATCATCCTCCTCTAGGACAATGAGTTGTTCCTTTCTACACAAGGCATTCGCGACAACGTTTAACCTGCTCGGTGTATACTCAATGGTCATGTCAAATTCTTTGAGGAAGTCCTGCCACCTTACTTGCTTGGGTGACAACTTCAGATGTGTCATGAAGTAACTTGTCGCAACATTGTATATATTCACAATAAACGACTTGCCCAACAAGTAGTGTCTCATATTTTGCAAACAATGTACTAGTACAATAATCTTTTTCTCATGAACGAGGTATCTCCATTCGCAATCTTGGAGCTCTCTACTCTCAAAGGAAAGCATATGTCCCTCCTATGTTAAAATTCCTCCAATGGAAAAGTCTGATGCACCTGTCTCCACTTCAAATGATTGCTCAAATTATGGAAGCTTCAACAAGGGAGTGGTGACAATTTTTCATTCTATTTATTCAAATGTAGACTTTCTCCTCTCTATCCAATTCCATGCCTTCTCTTTTTTCAACAAGCCAGTCAGCGGTGCAACAATCCTTGAGTAGACCTTTACAAACTTGTGATAGTAGTTGGCTAGTCCAAGGAAGACTCTCACGTCATGAATTGTTCGTATATCTTCCCAATATTCAATTTCCTTAACCTTCACAAGGTCCATGCAAATGCATCCTTGGCCAATCCAATGCCCCCAAAATGTATTTCAGTCTGGCCAAAATTACACTTGGACTTCTTCAAGAACAACTGGTTCCGTCGCAGTGACTCAAATACCTATGGAAAATGTTTGTTGTCCTCCTACTTACTTTCTTTGTACACTACGATGTCATCCAAATATGCCACAACGAACTTGTCCAAAAATGGTCGCAACACGTCATTCATCCATGGGAAAAACGTTGCAGGGGTGTTGCACAAGACAAAAGACATCACTAGGAACTCATAGCTCCAATACCTTGTCACCATGGTTGTCTTCGCTTCATCTCCTTTTTCAATTCACACTTGATAATACCCATTTCACAAGTCAAGCTTTGAAAAGGCCTTGGCCTACTTATCAAAGAAATTTTCAACTAAAGGCAATAAATATTGGTTCTTCACAGTTTGTTGTTTCAATGCTCGATAGTCCAAACACATCCTCATCTCTGAAGTGTCGTTCTTCTTCTGAAAGAGAACCATGTCACCATATGGGGACCTGGATGGATGAATGAATTCAACATCGATAAACTCTGTCATCCATCTCTTCAACTCTTCCAACTCGGGCCCATACAATCAGTAAGAAGCTATTATTGGCTTTTGCAACCCAGGATCTAGCTCTATATAGTGGTCAACAATGCATCGTAGTGGGAGCACTTTCGACAGCTCATCCAACATTCTGTTTGCAAAATCAACTAACAATTCAGTGAGCTCCGATGGAATGGGAATCCCCACTCCATCCTCTTGAACCTCTCCAACAATTGTTGTGTAAGTCTATGATATGTTCCATTTCACTACTCTATTCATACTTAATGTAGACACAATTGCACTTTTTCACTATACATCCTTACAATTGTGTGCACAACCCAAGCCTTCTTTTCACCAAGTATAACAATATTTTCCATTCATGGCATGACGACTGAATGCATCCTTCTTAGGAACTATTGTCCAATAATCACCTCCAAGTCATCCATGGGCATCACCGTGAAGTTAGCCCGACCTTCCCACTTATCAAGTCGAATGTGAATTGAGGAGGAAACACCAGTTATTTCCTTTGCCCTAGAGTTTACTTCCTTCACTATAGCTACACATGCGAAGACTCTAAGTCCCAACTCCTTTGCTACCTCACTCTTTAGAAATTTGTGCAAGGCACGCGAGTCAACCATAGCTTGCACCATTCTTCCATTGATAACGAGATCCATGAAACACAACTAATGGTCTTGGCTGCCAAATTTTCCACCCAAGGCACCAACCCTTCATATCTTACTGCAAACTGAGCCTTGCCAGTTTTTCTGTGTTAAGTGAAAAATATAAACATAATCACAATAAAACACACTTGCATTGTACTCGCCTTTCACAAACTATGTGTGAGTGCCCCTTGGTCCACCACTTGGTTCTAAGGTGCTTCATCACAAGTCCCTATACATCATGGTCCGTTGCCCAAGCTAAGACTCTTCTGCCTCAAGTCACAACGAGACACTTGACTCGACCTACCTCGAGTCATCCATGACCTGATTTCGTCATACGACTTCATCTGTATCTATCTAAGGAGTCACACCACCCTTGGTCTCCCCACTTCTAGACTATGCAAAGTGTGTCATATTGTGCACTTTGTTTATGCAAAACCCTTCATTGAGAAATCGCTATGATACCATATGTCACACCCCCAAGAGTCTTACCCAAGTCCAACCTTGGCATCTCATGGATGTGCATTGCCGTGGTGGTTCTCCCTTGGAATCTTGGCTCAACCAAGTATACTTCACCCAAACTACCCATTTTCACCTAGAGAATACCCATACTTCGTTCTAGGCTACGAACAAGTCACATCCTTACTCTATGCAACTCAGTTTTATACTTAGAATTTTATTAACTTAGTTTAACACTCAATCAATTTGGCATACAATAGAAAACATGTGAACCATAAGAGACATATATAGTGCAGGCAACACCAATAATGTCTAATACCCAACTTCATTTATTTATATTGCGAAATAGGAAGCAAGCTTTAAAAAGAGGGCGCTATTGTCCCAATTACAAATATGGCCAGTCTCATGAGTTTGCCTTACACATCAGAACTATCCTGACCTGCAATTTCATCACACATGGAATCCCCTTTGTTGTTCCTCACCTCAGCCTGAGGTGCGCCCAACCTGACAACTCCATCTCTTACCTTCACTTGGTTTTCCTTGTCCTTGTTTGGTTGTACACCCTTGCTTTTATATGGACTCCAAGAGTCACTTGTGTGAAAGGTTGTGTCTCTTCAATGCATTGCACCCCTTAACGAATCGTCACACTCAACCAATCATCTTTTGGACCGGTGCACCACATCCTTGGGAGCGTTCTCCTTGTCTCATGCTCTTCTTTGTGCCTATTATTGTGACTCTCAGTGGGTGTGCCGATTGAATCGTTCAACCTCTTTGGCACGTCCATGTTGCTAAGGGAAAACAAATCCACTATTTAGGCATGCTCCCAAGTTTCCTTGCCCTTTCCCAAACAAAACTCGAGTCTTCATTGCGTGTTGCAAGGGAAGAAGGGTGTGTTCCCCCTTGGGCACACACATCACCATCGTGCCCAAAGGTGCTCATGCCCACACCCAAACATCTTCATTTTCCCAACCAACCATTTTCCTCATTGTTCTCTTCATTTGTTCCATCTTCGAATCTGCCCAAAGAGCACGTGCACTCAATGGGTGTCCCAAGAGGGCTTACACAAGGCTTATTGCAAGGTACTCTTGTTAGATTTGTTAATAGCTCAATTTATCAAGCCTTAATTAATAAAAACTACTAAGCTAATAAATAGTTACTTTGAAATTTTATTTGTAGTTTTGTTAGAAAGAAGTTATTTTGAAATTTTATTATATATATATTTACAAGAACGTGAGAATTTTGTATTAAAAAGGTGTGGGAAATACCATTGAGTTACAAAAAGAAGGCATTTCTAAGCCTTGTAGTTCATCTTCTTTGAGATTTGGTACTGCTGTTATAAAAATTGTGTCTACATACTTGGCATCTATCCTATCTTTTACATTATTGTTGTATTTCGAGGTATAGAACCTATTAAAAATACCATTTATACATATAGTAAAGCAAAAAAATTCTTGTAAAAATTAAAAACATCATCTACCCGGTTCCTTTTTTACCTCCAGAGGATCATGTTGCTCCCAGTTTGCATCCATTGATGGTCATTGAGGTCTAACGCTTGGTTCATTTTGGTTGTTGAAAAGTTTCTTGAATCTTTTTTATTGCTAACATGGATAGTGGACTTCCCATTGTTGTTCTCCACCTGTTCCAGACGACCTTGCAGGTCCTGAATTTGGCTTCGTTGAGCAAAAACTTCATCCTGCAGTCTTTCTATAAGATGGCGATGTTGAGAGAGAGTTTCCAACTCAAAGGTAATTATGGATATGATTTCTCCCAATTGAATCTTCATTCATTGACACCCTGTACTTTCCCTTTCCAATTCATAATGTCGTCGCCTTGCATCCGAATCCAAAGAGGTTGTATTCCTAGGTGCCTTGAGAGAATTATTCTTCATGTTCTCCATGCTATCAGTAGGAAGGCGAAAACTAAAGGGTGTGATGCGAAAGGGGAGAGAGCACTAGATCCCAAGTGGGCCTGGGGAGTCAAAGAACTCGGCTAGATTGAGGGATAAAGCTTTACCCTGGCAGAAGGAAAACCAAATGGGGGGATGATAAGAGCTGAGGAGGATCGGGAGAAAAGAGAACCAAGAAGGGAAAGGGGGAACCAACGAAGGATGAGAGAAAATTCCTAGAGAGGAACTAGGAGAGAGGGTCGGGGAAAGATCAAGGATGCAGACCAGAAAGGACCGAGGAGAATCCCGAAATGACAAAAAAACTTGAGAAGAAAACAGAGAAAACCTACCAAGATTTATAATCCCCCATTGCCTTTCGTTTTGGGAGTTCATAAATTTCTTAATCAGACAGAGAGAGTCCTAATTCACAGAAATATTCATGGTTGCAATGATGAAGGCACCTAGGATGTACCCATCTCACCTAAGTCATTTTACTCTGGCCAAGCGAAATACCAAGCGAAGGTCTAGAACCGATGTTATCAAATCTCCTTAGTGTTGTGTCATCCCTTCTACATGCTCACCCAGTCCGATCCATTGTAACCTTGTTATTGTTGCCCATAGGATCACCTCTGCGACTGGATTTACCTTCCCTCGCCATGATGGAGAGGAGGTATGATCGTCCATCACCTCTATTAACCACTTGTCACATTGATTCAACTGATGTTTTCCTTCTCCGCGTGGTGAGACACATGTGAATTTTGAGCTTGCAACCTATTAGCCCCATATCGATGAAGGCCCTGGTCCTATTATTTTCCATGATCGTCAAGGGGGGAGGGGGTATATACTCTCCTTGACATCCACTCCCAAATTTCCAAGAGCCTTTCCTATGGCCAAATTGGCCATTTTGTCAACCCCAACATTGTTACCTCGAAGGACATGAAAAAAATTGAACTTCATGGTCCTTGATAAGAGGCAAATTCTGTTTATGACCATTTTTAGGCTCAAATTCTTAGGGTTTGATCCCAAGATCATTAACTTGATGATCATCTTCGAGTCTCCTACTGCATTCAAAGTTTGAATTTTTCGATGCTTTTCCAATTGGATGCCTTTGTATATGGCATAGGATTCAACTTTATTATTGGATTCCTTCCCTAGATTCCAATAGAAATTCAAAATTATTTTTCCTCTGGGTTCGAAGAGAACCCCCTCCCCCCCCTC
>SNQJ01S0033798.1:74079-108317 GCA_010110895.2 Picea sitchensis
CCAAGATGAAACCAGGGTAGGTGGCAGACTATAGTCTTTACATCATTGTTCAAAAGTGAAACTGGAAATAAAACTAGACTGGAATTAAAACTAGGCATTGAACCATAATTGAAACTAACATCTAAGTAGGAAATTGGACACCAGAACCAGATTGAGCTCCACTCCATGGAATTACCCGTTAGCATTGGAAGTTGTGTTGCTGGGATCGTCGTTGTAAGGCCCGTTTCGAGTCTGCAGGACAAAAGGCCTTGCACACGTCGGACATTTTTGCCCAGTTAATGCATTAGAATATGCCTCATACAACATGTCGATGCATTGGTGCATGAGTATTTCATAGTGGATCTGATCCGCCATCTGGCTACGCAGCTCAAACACTAACGCTAGTTGTTCTAAGTGGAAGAAGGGCGGGGGGTCTTGCCATGGTTCTAGGATTATCCTGATAGGTGGTGGCGCTAGGACCGGGCCACCCTCCACCATCATACCGCTGACAACCTCGCATGTAGCCTCCTGTGCGCCATCCCTGTCTTTTTCCATCCTGACGTCCTCCTCCTTCCCGAGCTCCTCATCCTCTGCTGCGACATTGGAGAGTTTGATGTCACCTGGAAGCGAGGCATCCTGGAAGTCAAGGTGGAGGAATTCCTCTGATAATTCCTCCTCCACGATACAAGTGTGAACCTCCTCAACCTCCTCCATGATGCTAGTGCGAACCTCTATGGCTGGTGCAATGGCTTCCGCTAAAAAATGGCTTGGGGCTGCCAATTATTTGGCACATTGAAGAGGAGGGATTCCAGAGGGAGTTGTAAAGGTTCCTCTGGGATCACTTCCTCCACATAAGCCATTGGAGGCGACCTATCCTTCACTCTGTTGAGTGCAGCCTGAGTGTGCTGAGTGCAAGCTATGGAGAGTGCCCGCTCTAACTGCTTCCTCCTCCTCTGTTGTGTGGCGAAGATATGTCAGGCAGGGCCACAACGCAACCTACCTCTCTCCCTCGACATCGAGGTGGTGATGCGTAATGTTATCATGCAAGAGGTTCTGTGGTGGCTACACCAGAACACAGAGTTGTTGGCCTGGTGTAGGGCGAAGGTGAAGTGGTTTGAGCTGCTGCATTGTCGGATAAGAGTGTAGAGGAGCGACATGACTTCTTCCACTAACGTCTCCCATCCACTGAATCCCATGGCCATCGTTCTGCTCGCGCGAGGGAGCCATCCTTCACCTCTTGACGAGTAGTAATGGAAAGCTCTCATTTAATGGAGAGGGGATGGGAGCCAACCTGCCATATTTATGGCTGGACTCGGCCCTATGATACGTGGCCGCTTTATGATGCGTGTCACCCCATCCGGGGATAATTGATTTAAATATTGATATAAATCTATAAATAAATTTAAACATATAAAAATGTTTTTTTTTTTTTTTTTAAATAAAAATTGAACTTGGTAACAATGAAAATTTAGTATTCTTCATAAATGAATTTAAGGATATATCAAATTGTTTATTAAATTTTTTAGAAATTGAAATTATTTTTTTTAGAAATTTGTTTTTTAAATTTTTTAGAAATTGAAATTCAATAGTATCAATGGAAAATAGATATTTTCCATATAAATAAATAAATTGAAGTATATGAAAACGTTTAAATTTAAATTAATAACAATGAAAAAAAATTAATATTCTCTATATAAAAATAAATTGAAGCATATTAAAATATATTTTTTTAATTTAAAAAAATCAAAACGAAAGTCAATAAGGATGAAAATTATATAAACTTAATACAAATTTAAATTTAATTCAATAATAATGAAAATTAAAACACAAAATTTAAAATTTAAAAATTGAAATGAAAGTCAATAAAAATAAAAATTAAGATGTAAGATATTTCTCAAACCTTTTAAAAATTGAAATAGAGTTCATTAACAATGAAAATTTAAATATAATTAATTTAAATAATTAATAGATGAAAAATTATAATAAAATAAATTAACCAAAATTCATTTTATTTATCACTCACAATAAAAACAAACATCTATAAAAGGAAAAACTTCAAACTATAAAAACATTTATTAAATAATCATTAATTAATAATTATAAAAACCTATAATAAAACAAAAACATGAATCCATCTTATCTATTTTACTTAATGAACCCATCTTATCCATTCTACATAATCAATCTATTTTATCCATTTTAGTAATAAAATGGATGATATCCATAAATAATAAATCTATCTTATACACAATAAATCTGTTTTATACATCTTAATTTGGAAACAAAACTTGGCAGCTTTTCCAACTCAGATCGCCCAC
The DNA here is from genome assembly GCA_010110895.2 of Picea sitchensis. Taxonomy (NCBI): domain Eukaryota; kingdom Viridiplantae; phylum Streptophyta; class Pinopsida; order Pinales; family Pinaceae; genus Picea; species Picea sitchensis. The sequence goes on from SNQJ01S0033798.1 coordinate 76,377, forward strand.
TAACATTTAAGAGTCGAAGCTTTGTCAGTTGCGTCAACCCCCCTATGCTCTTCAACTTCACACATCTGTCTGCCCTCAACATTTCTAAACATACCTATGTTTCCATACTTTGGTAGCTCTTCTAACTCAGAGCATCCACCAACATTTATGATTCAAACATTTTCCTGTTGCACCAACCCCAGTATGCTCTTCGACTTCACACATTGATATGCCTAAAACTCCTCCAAAGATAGCGACATCTTCAAAGGTGGCTGCAAAATGTTCACATGTTTCAACCATAAGAAATATGGTTATATATGGGTCATGATCGTCATATTTCAAATTCCTTTGAGACATGGTGTTGCGATATTAGTAGCAATTAAACATTAAAATGGATTTACCACAACAAATTTTGATTTACCTTTGATTCATATTTCCACAATGTTTCTGATGCACTCCCTAATACTTGTAGATTCATTACATTCTTCATTGGATTCCAGGAAAGCAGGGAAAATTAGGGACATTGGAAAATAGAAATAGACATGGTAAACAAGGAAAATTAGGGACATTGGAAAATACACACAGACATGGTTAATATGTAAAGGGTGGGTAATGGAGAATAACCTCACAAATAACCAAAGACGTTTTCACTCAATTTAAGTTTGAATTTCAAGCCCGCCTCTTTACCACGTTCAAATTTCAAGCCAACCTATTTGGAGTTCAAATTTCAAGTCATATGCATGGATGGATTCAATGGGCACATGGCATGGCATGGGAATTCAAACGGGTGCATGGCATGGTAGTTGAAACAAATGATAGAGGAAATGGAGAACGATGCATGACATGAGAGGGGAGGTCTGCATCAGAATGAGGTTCAAACGTCGAGGACGTCGGAGGTGCGAACACTAAGGGAAAAAATGTCTAACAGTTAGAATACACCATCTTTTTATGGTTAAGAAGTTGCTTGGTACATTCAAGATAAATCTAGTTATGAAGAACCATTCTACATATAAATTAAAGCAATAGAGATTTGGGGTTTGTTCTTTAGCATTCTTTTGTTTGGCAATCCAATCCAAGAACATCAAGCTACATCTTTTAGACAATTACATAGGAGTACCACCTCTATTAAAACACAAGGGGAGTTCATCCTCGTGAGGTTGTTGTTGGGATTGTGACCAATCTAAATATCGACATTTTTGGCGATCATACTTGGGAACGATTTGTTTTCAAGAAATATGATACTTTATAGGATCATATACTATTGGAAAACTAGAAGTTGTCTGGTTGAAGTTTTGAAAGAAGATCTAGAGATTGATTCAAGATGAATCAGGTTCTTGAAAACCTGGTTCAAGGAGCATTAAATGGCCTTGAAGATGTATTGTTGAATTTTCAGTCACATATCAGTTGTGACAACTTCTATAGAACTAAAGAATCATCCAAGACTTAGGAGGATGTTGTCCTTGGTGGCTCCATCATCGAAGCTCTAGATTTTGAATAAAAATGCATTTGTGATTTGATGAAGACCAATTTTGGGGTCCTTCAAATCAAGTTTTCAATATCTCAATCCTCGAACCTATGGGTTATGACCCATGAAATGGACTGAAACTTCATCCATCGCAACAATAAAACTCCAACAATCCCTTTATAATGCACTCTAAATTTATAAGGGCACTCCTCCTTCGATCTCAGTATCGTGAAGTTCATGGGAACTTCACATCTTCACCTTGATATCGATCCCAGTCTATGGTTGTATGTTCGAACCCACGACCCTTCTCAACACCAGTCGCTACTTCTAGTTGTGCATGGAATCACGATTTAAAATCCTAGCTCAATATATTTGAACACCAAACCTCGGCCAAATTTATCTCAACATCCACTCCACTCACCATTCGAAGTTTTGATCTATTGATTTCACGTCAAAATGAATGGTCGGATATCTCCATCTCTTCATACTGCATCCTATGAACTGTCTTCCCAGTCTAGTTACACACACAATGGTTTAAAAAAAAGAATAACAATGAATTTTGATCGTTGATATATGATGATCAACGATCAAATCTCTTCCTCGGTGAATGTACATGTGTGGGTCAATTCACATGCGAACATATCCACACTTTTGTTGTGAAGTCATACCTATAATGCTTGCTCTCGCCTCTCTTCTAAAAACACACACACGGATATATGGATGTACTCTTAAATTTCACACATAATAGCAGGGAATCAAAGATAGAACAAAATCAAATACACACTCTTTATACTATAATCGAGCTTGATTGTTTTTTACACAATAAGGTGCTTCTTAGCCTGGTGTTACATTGTGTCGGTCGCTCTCTTTACACAATGCATGTGGGATACATTTATAATGAGAATACAAGGAGGATTAGATCATTCCAAATTCGATCTAACCTATAATATCACTAAAATCGCTGAAAATCATAACAATATATAACAAACCCAAGAAATTCAAGGAAATTACGTTCTCTTGGAAATGCTCGTCCACGTCCTCACCTTCTGGAAGATTATAAAATTTTGACTTTGACTTGGGATGGTTTTTCTCCTGCATCAAACTCTCAGGGTAGAAAAAGTTTCATGACCTCTTGGTCAGGTGTCTTCATTGTTGCATCATCTTCTCTTTGATCTTCCTTTTTCCTCATGCATCATTTCACCATAGCGATGATGTTCTCCTCATGCCAACAATGAGTTGCAACCAATCCTTTCTCCTATAGCAAGCCTCTGCACCTGCTGCCCAACACCTCATCAAGATTTTTCCTAAGCTTGAACTTTTGGTATTATTGGTTCTCTTCCACTAGAACATTCTGAGAACTCCTTGCTCTTCTTCGGCTTCTGCATCTACCCACTCACACACATAGACATATTTCCTTTCTCTGATACCACTTGATGAAGACCAATTATGGGGGTCCTTTGAATCGAGTTTTCTATATCTCAATCCTTGGACCTGTGGGTTATGACTCACAAAATGGACTGAAACTTTGTCCATGGTTGCAATAAAACTCCAAAAATCACTTTCTAATGCACTTTGAATTTATAATGGTTCTTCTCCTTCAATCTTAGTATGGTGAAGTTAATCGGAAATTCACATCTTCACCTCAATATCTATCCTGGTCTATGGTTGTATGTTTGAACCCACGACCCTTCTCAACATCAGTCGCTACTTCTGGTTGTGCATGGAATCATGATTTAAAACCCTGGCTAATATATTCGAACACCAAACCTCGACCAATTTCTCTCAACATCCACTCCACTCGCCATTCAAAGTTTTCATCCATTGATTTCACGTCAGAATGAATGGTCAGATATCTCCATCTCTTCATATTGCATCTTGTGAACTATTTGCCTGGTCCAGTTACACACACAACAGTTTAAAAAAAACATTAACAACGAATTTTGATCGTTGATCTATGATGATCAATTTAATACATTCATCGTTGAATGTACATGTGTGGTTTAACTCACACGCTAACATATCCATGATTTTGTTGTGACGACAGACCTGCAATGCTTGCTCTCGTCTCTCTCCTTAAAATACATACACAGATATATGGATGTACTCTTAAATTTCACACATAATAGCATGGAATCAAAGATGGAACAAAATCAAATACTCACTCTTTATACTATAATCGAGCTGGACCGGTTTTTACACAATATGGCGCTTCTCGGCCTTGGCCCTTCCTCTGCCTGGTGTTACATTGTGTCGGTCACTCTCTTTACACAATGCTCGCAGGCTACATTTATACGAGAATACAAGAAGGATCAGATCATTCCTGATCCGATCTAACCTCTAATATCACTAAATTCACTCAAAATCATAACAATACATAACAATATATACAAAAACCCATGAAATTCAAGGAAATTGCATTCTCTTGGACACGCTTGTCCATGTCCTCGCCTTTTGGAAGATTCAAAATTTTGGCATTGATTTGGGGTAGTTTTGCTCTTGCATCACAATTCCACCAAAAAGATTCAAGAATCTCAAGAACATATATATGAAGATTCCTTTGAGGAATTTCTTTCATGTTGTGATGATACTTTACCTTCCTCATCAAGCCCAACAAAAGTTGTTCAAGCTACAATAAAGGGAGAAGGTACCCAAAGAAAGAAACGGTTGCACAAAAGTCCACTCAATTTGCAAGGATAAGTTCATCCCTTGCCAAATATTTCCTTGGACAAGTTTCCAATGTTCTTAGAGAATACTTCAGAGGATGCAGAGAAACATTTGATTAAGTTTGAAAGTACTTGTGATATTTTTAATGTGGTTGAAAATGATGTTGTGTGACGGTTATTTATCTTTACTTTGAAGGAAAATTCTAGTGAATGGTTTAATTCATTGTTGCCCAAAACCATCACTAGTTGGGATGTACTAGAAAATTTATTTGTTGAGAAATATTTCCCAAGAAAAGATCCATATTCTCTTTTCTTGAAGTTGGTTGAAATCCAGTTGAATGAGGAAGAGACAGTCAAATATTTCACTTTCGTATTTATGAGAGTTCTTCATGATTTTCCTCAAGAAATGTTTCCAAATGATGTTATCATTCTTAGTTGTTATGAGAGTTCCTAGCCTGCAAATCTAATATTTTTATTAAAGCAAGAAGGAAAGTGAAGTTGGAAAGAGTTAATGCAGCGAGCTCAAGTCATTGAAATAACTGTTCATGAAACCAGTGCTAATCTATTGAACTTCCCAATATTGTTCCAAGATAATGGAGGAATGGACGCAGAAGAAACATTTGAGGAAAAATATGAAAAAAAAAATCAGATCTTAATCTTGAAATAGAAAATGAGAACCATAACTTTTCAATTCAAGAAAACTATCATCCTCTACATGCTCCATTGAAGGTTAATTTCGACCTCTCATGTGCCCAATTTGAGAGTAATGATCATAGTGAGTTTAAAGATGAATTTAAAGAACCTCCACTTGTTCTACACAATGATTTCATTCAATAAAATCATGATGAAAATGTTGCAGCAGATTCTCAAATGGCACAGCTAGTTCATACCAAGCCACAAGAAGAATGTTTACACTGGATGAATAGAAGTAATAATTACTTTACATCATACTTTTATGATATTGATTGCTCATATGAAACATAGTTTAATGAAGAAGATATCTTCCAAACATCAAAAGAAGAGAATTTGCAACAAGAGGATCCATGGGTGATATGTTTTATTTCTGAAGATAATGAGGTTGTTGGTGAATAAAAAATGGCAGCCTTACAGTTCCCCAAAAATGTTCAACAACAATTTATCTTTGCAACCTCATCATAGAAACATGGTCATTACATAGAGGAAGAATGATTTCAAGACATTGTTGATGAATCAAGAATCTTGGATGTGGTCATCAATAAGGAAAAATATGATAATATTTTCAAATTAGAAACTTCCCATCCAACCAAAGACAAAAACAATCACGAGCAACCAAGAATTGATTTTATTTAATCGTGGTTTCAAAGTATTGTTTTCCAAGCAATGCAATCAGATTTTGTGCACCTCCAGCTCATTTTTATTTCAGCATTCTTTGGGCATACTCTTGACTCTTTGATAGAAGCCCCGATATGTTCCTCAATTATGGAGTTCATTCCAAAAATCAGTTGGATGCTTGAATGGATCCATTGGAAATATACTTACACTTGAGAAATGTCCCTTTCCTCCAAAAAGGTTAGGGTAGGTAGATCTTGTCTATACATAGTTTGTTTCTTTCAGTAAAATTTATGTACAATAAAGCAGTTGCTAAATGAAGGCAATGTTTGAAGATGACTCCATGACCCAATGGAGGAGGAATTACAAGAATTTATTTTGAATATGAATCCATGGCCCAATGGAGAAGTAATTTGGTTTTCAAGTTATGGTGTTCTTGACAATCCACATGGGGTCACTATCACACAGTTGGAGCCAATTGTTGATAAAAAAATTGGTCACCTAGATTTTTCGCTCTTTGGAATAATAAAAAAAATTGATATCAGAAGAATAAAATTTTGAAATATCATAAGCTCATGATGTAGCCCTCGATATCATATTCATCACACACTTTACAGATTAAAAATATGAATATGTATGCTCAAGTTATCCATGTTTTTGTCCAACTACCCAAAGAGCACTTATAGCCTCCATACTTCGTCATTTTGAAATGCCTCTCTTATCTTTTAAATTCTCTTCTCATTCCTTTATTGGTTTCCTTTCACTTCTTTCTTTTATACTTAGTTTCTAAGTATAGAATTGGTCTCATTCTCAAGTCAAAAACTATCTTATACTTAGTTTCTAAGTCTCATTATTAAGTTTCTTTTATACTTCACGGGATCCCACTCCCATTTTTTCTCATCACTCCACTACAATCACTACATATGATCTTGATTCCCTCACTTCACTCTCCCATACTTGTTTCCCTAATCCCCTTCCCCCTCTCTTCACTTATCTCATCCCTACATCTGAATTTGATTCTCTCACCTCACTCTTCACTTCCCCTCTCCCCATCTCATTCTTCTCCATACTTAGAATGTTTTTCATACTTTACTTATCACTCCACTCCTCACTTCACCCCTCTCCTTCCCCGGTGGCGCCACACTCATTTCCCTTTCTCCTCTCCTCACTTCATGCACCCGAAACCGATCCTCTCTTCTACGTCATCACTCCTCCTACTCCCTTCTCCTCTCATCCATATCCCACTCTCCCATACTTAGCCTAACTACCTAAGTCTTACTCCCTTTTATTGTTAACCAATCGCATCAAGACATGTGGCAAACATGACAACTAATGACACCAAGACACATGGAAACCTATTATCCCGAGACACATGGCATCCAATCATGATGAGACACTTGGTCTTGAATGGGTAATGATATGGATGTTAACTAGGTGATGACATGGACTTTGACTATACGAAGATTGGGCAAGTGGGCCATCAAAATTTTTGTTAAGTCGTGATTTTTCCTAAGGCTCAACCTCCATAAGTTCCTTTTGTTTTACATGAATAACATGGGAAACTTTACCATATAAACAATACAATATCAACTACCACAATGCATGCGGGATTTTTAAGAGACAAATTTTAATCAAGGGCCAAAAATGATCCACGAATTTGATCGACGGTTGTTGAGCAACGATATTTTGAAGGTCATAACTCAAGATATGGGTGTCTGTTTGGGGGAAAATATACCTCATTTGGAAGATAAGTTGACAAGGAAGACAATGTAATAGATTTCAATGGATGAATTTGGCCTTAATTCTTTCATAAATTGAAATATCTGTCCACTCTGTTTTCTTGACTTGCTGAGAAATTGGATTAAAACCTCGACTTCCCAAGGCTATAACTTGAGATCCAAGACTCCAAATTTTGCTCAAGAGGACTTGTTGGAAATATGGAATGATGAATATTTCACCTAGAATGGTTTACATGGCCGAGAATGTTGATATTATGGTAGATGCAAGAGGTATTTACCTCCACGTGTAACCCTGACGAGAATAGAATATTCTGGGAAGCAATAAAAACCCTAAAGCATTTAACATAACCCTAGAAGACAAGTCATCTCAAGGAAATATTTAGTATTAAGTATTTAGCCTCCATAATAAGAAGTTGGCCCAGACAACTTAGGAAAAATAGTATAAATACAGGTAGCCATATCTCATTTGGCACACACAGCTCGAAATTACAGCAGTGAAGAAGTGCGCATTGCATAAACTGGGTAAGTGTGCAAGTCTGGGGAGTAGTTGCAACTGCAACTACTGCAATCTGTTTTCTTGGTTTAGGCTCAAAATTTCTATTGGTTGTGGTTTGGACTTTCTACCTTGTATGCTAGCTCTAGAGAGAGAGAGGTACGCTACATTGATTGGCTATTAGGCCTAGGGTTTGCTTCCAGAATCATTCTCTGTCAAGGTTAAGGTGCTCGGAGATGGCTTCAGCCTATGGTTGGGTGACAATATTGCTATATTGTCTATGGTTAAACAAGCAAACCTATTATTTATAACAGTTTATGGGCCCACACTATCTTTAGACAGTGTAACTGGTGGAAGATAGATTGGGAGGATTTGCTCAGTTACAGTTGCAACTAGTTTTTGCTTCAGCAACGAAACCCTAACCCTTTTGTTGAGGCACCTTAAGTGAAGATATTGACCTAATTTCTGGATATCCTAGTGCACCCTAGCCTAGCGCACCTTCTGGTTCTCTCGACAAGCTAAGATGTCAAGTTTGAGTTTTTGGTTAAAATCAAAGGTTGACCAAGTCAAAGCAGTTATGACTTACTCTATGAAGTCAGAAAACAAGTTAGAAGGGGCTTCTAACTTCATAGCATGGAATACAAGGATTGACCTCATCCTTGCCAAGACTAAAGTTTTGGATATCATGAAAGGAAAGATCGTGGAACCATAGTTCGAAGAAGGAAAAGAGAAGGAACCTTGAGACGTTGCAGTTATGGAGAAGTTCAGAGACAATGACATCAATGCCATGAGTATCATAATGGACTCTATAAAAATTCACTTGATACCCTACATCTCCCATATTGACACATCTAAGAAGATGTACGATACCTTCACAAACCTCTTCTCAGTCAGAAACATTGGACAAGTAATGAGTCTAAAGAATGAGCTTCGTGACATGAAAATGAATGATGATGACAACATAACATCACACCTTCTGAGAATCTCTCAGTTAAGAGATCAACTACAAGCCATTGAAGAAATCCTTTCAGAGAAGGAATTGGTAAATATAGTACTCAATGGTCTTCCCAAGACATGGGATGCATTTACCGCAAGAATGAACACAAGGAAGGAGTATCCCACATTTGAAGAACTTTGGACTTGTTGTGCATTAGAAGAATCAAGGATTAGTGCAAAAGAGAAACCCCCAAATAAATACGATGATCAAGCCTTCACAACAAGGTTCAAGAATAAAAAGAATAAAAAGAAATTTGACTCAAGGAAGAAACCAAATAAAGAGAAAGATATATCAAAAATACAATGCTTCAACTGTCGAAAATATGGTCACTACAAGAATCATTGTCCCGAGTTAAAGAAAAATAAGGAAACACACGAAGCATCATTTGTCAAAGAAAGGGAACCCTCAAAGAAGGCCAAGTAGGATAAAACAAACTTCTCCTTCTAAGAAAAGGTAACAATATTCTTCATAATTCTTGTGCATACCATGTTTACATAGTTTCTGTACATATCTTGCATATCTATTTCTTAGAAGATAAGATGTTCAAAGAGAAGCAATACCTATGGAAAAATAACAAGATAAGGATTGTTATCACGATGAATACAAGTCAAGCAATACACATGAAAAGATGAAGTACATTGATAATCCTTGGTAACAATTCACGTGGAAGATATTAACATAAGTAATAGCTGCAAGATAAGCCGAAATCATAATCAAACTTGAAGAAACATGGAAGAAGTAAAAACAAAAAGAAGTCAACAATCAAAAGGAAATTAGAAAAAGACTTGTGACACTTTGCATAAGGCAATAAGGATGCAGACAAAACCGTGGACTCTCCTAGATGGAGGGAGAAGATTATATAATTCCAAAATAAGAACATGCATTCATGCATGAAGCAAGGATTACAAGGGAGCTAATCCTAAATAATATGATCCATTGAGGATTATGAAGTATCTATCCATGTTCCCATTGATGGTAGCAACCATGAACACGTCTTGAAATTGATCTTAGAAGAAGTCTTCTTCGAAAATAAGCCTTAAAGTATCCTTGGTTGTTCATCCACATCCACGATCCTATGATGAAAGGAAGAAGTTGGAATCTTCAGGGCATGGAATATATATAAAACTCCATGGACCCAAGAGCTAAAGAGAAACATGAGGAAGAACATTAAGATTCCAAGAGAGAAAGAAAATCCGAAACAACCATTCATTATATCGAGAATCACAAGACTACCGACTTGGTTTGAACCCACTAGAAGCAATCAAACAAAAGAAATGCAAGATGTGATGAAGAATAGTGTATGAAAGACTTATGAATGGAAGCATTGTGAGATTCATAACTAAAGGTTCTCCCAGATGGAGGGAGAAGACTATGATAGCTTGTTCCAGTAGCCAAACATACCTCTACCTGAGCCATTATATCTTCTGCAATATCCATGGGTTGGAGTTTACATCAGATGAATGTAACGATTGTTCTTCTCAATAAAGTAATTGAACAAGAAGAGTATGTAGAGCAACCTCAAGGTTTTGAGGTATACTAGAAAGAGACTCTTGTATGCAGATGGAAGAAGAGCTTGCATGTATGGATTCAAACAACTTGGTGCAGAGCCTCTCATGCACAACATAAGCGTGATGAAAACCTTCTATAACAGAGATAATGTATCAGAATGGTTACTGAGAAGTCTAGGATGATGGATTGCTAATGCATGACAAACTTTCATGATGACAGAAGAAGTTCTACTTAGATATGTTTCAGTTTGAGCCTTGCCACGATGTCATGAGCTAGCAGGAAACAAAAGTGTTGAATTCAACCATGATATATTGTAATGATCAGAGCTATATGAAGCCTTCAGAGAAAACTAGTGTTCCAGACAAACCGAAGTACATTGAGATCAAGCATTATATTCTCCATGATGAAGTCCAGAAAAGGTAAGTGGTTCTCCAATATATCTCCACAGATGAGAAAATAACAGATATTTTGGTAAAGCCTTTGTCCAAGATGAAAAATTTTGCATACTCAAGAAACAATCTGGAGCTCGTGGAGATTACTTCCTTATTGAAAAAGGAAGATATTAATCCCAGGTTGGGAGGGAGCACTAATGTGTTATTGATTTATGGACAGTCATTTTTCAGTGCGAAAAAAATGGTCCAGGATGAGCAGTTCCTTTCCAGTTCGAAAAGTGGTTTGAGATTTCTGACGGACAAGCATTTTCCAGTTCGGAAAATGGTCCAGATCGAACGGTCATTTTTGTAATGAAAATTGTTCAATAGATTGTTGATGTACCATAGACAATGATTCCCCTTGTGGCCAGTGTGAGGGAATGGTCTAGGATAATCATTCTTCTTGGAAGTCACTCTCAGTAGTGGTCAAGTAGAATGGTTCGCCTCGTCAGGCAGACATTCTTTCGAAGTTCATAGTTGTGAACAGTTTCAAAGAATGGTCTGTTTTGGAGGTTGGTGCAGGATAGTCATTTCCTTAGGAAATGGTTTGGACAGTCATTCCCTAGGGAAAACTCATTCTCTCCAGGTTGCAATTTGTTTAGTTCCAGAGGAATGGACCAGTTACATGAATGGCCTAGATGACTCAGTTTAAATCATGATATTGTTTTATGTGCAGGTTGATATTAGATGATATGATTGCTATGTAGATTGTATGTCTCTGGAAAGTAGATGTATGCTACTGTGGTGGATGTGTTCCACTGATTGTGACTATGTGTCACTGATCAATTAGTTGTGTGCTACTTGGTGTTGTAGTGTACCACTGGATTGTAATTGTGTACTACTATGGATATACACAATTGTGTTCTATTGAATGATATTTTTTTGATTTCCATGTAGACTATCAGTAGTGTTGAAAATGATTATCAGCTAAGATGGATAGTCAATGTGCTCGTGGACAGATATTCTCCAGTTGGAGAATGGTCCAGATAGAACATATTGTTGATGGACAGGTATTCTCTCTATGGACAATGGTCCAGGTTAACAGTTTGTTGACATATCATGGACTAGTATTTTCCTAAGGCATAGATTGTGGCCCGATTAGGAAAATGGTTCAGGACTGATATTTTCTAAGGCATATAGGTTGAGACGGATATCTATGGTCCATATGACTCGATTAGAAAATAGTTCTAGATTGACATTCCTATAGGAATGGTCTCTATAGTCCATGGCGTAGCTTTTAGAATCTGTTGGGATAGTCATTCTTCTAGGACATATGTCCAGATTAGAAGAATGGTCCTTGTATCACTCTGTGGATTGAGTGACTTATTCAACATTATGCCTGAGTACTCAGATAGAGTATGGCTTCGAGAGATGATGCAGTTGATGCTATCAGATGATAGTGATGATGGTGCTCGTGATCTAATCAAGAGATAGTTTGTACGACTATGTTGATACTACTGGTTGAATGGTATGTTTGTGCTCAAGACCATTGCCTTCAATACCTCGCTAGCTAGGAGGGAGTGTTGATATTATGGTAGTTGTGGGAGGTATTTACCTCCACATGTAACCCTGACGAGAATAGAATATTCTAGGAAGAAAGAAGAAACCCTAAAGCATTGAACATAAGCCTAGAAGACAAGTCGACTCAAGGAAATATTTAATATTAAGTATCTAGCCTCCAGAATGAGAAGTCGGCCCAGACAGCTCAGGAAAAATAGTATAAATACAGGTAGCTAGATCTCATTTGGCAAACACAACTCAAAATTACAACAATGAAGAAGTGTGCACTGCAGAAACTGGGTATGTGCGCAAGTCTGGGGAGTAGTTGTAGTTGAAGCTACTGCAATCTATTTTCTCGGCTTAGGCTCTCACTTTCTATTGGTTATGGTTTTGATTTTCTTCCTTGTATGCTAGCTCTGGAGAGAGAGAGGTACACTACATTGATTGGCTATTAGGCCTAGGGTTTGCTTCCATAATCATTCTCTGTCAAGGTTAAGGTGCTTGGGGGTGGCTTCGACCTGTGGTTGGGTGACAATATTGCTATATTGTCTATGGTTAAATGAGAACACCTATTATTTCTAACAAAGAAGACACTTATTGTGCTCAAAAAAATAAAACAAAATCTACTTTTTTAAAAGGTAGTCAGCCTGAAAATTTGGAAATAAAAGTTTATTAGATGACTTTTATTAAAAATGAAATGGGCCCCACTTCAAGGCACAAATTTCTATGACATAAAGACATTAATGAGACTTCAATGAAGCATTAATTAAAGTTATTTACTCCAAAAGGATGCATGTGGAAACGTCTAGAAGAAGAAAACCCTAACTACTTCAAGAAGCATGGAGAGAAGATTTTAAAAGTGACAAAGCACCATAAAAAAAAGGGTTAGAAGGTTGGGTTATCAAAGGTTAGAATATCAAAATAGAAAATTTTTAGCCATCAACATGTAGTTAGGTCTTTGATCAGTAAATAGAGATCTCTATTTTTCTTCTTCGTCATCTTCTTCTACACTATTTTTCTCAAGGCTTTGTGCTTGTATTTATGAATTGAGCACAAGGTTGGTATTTTTTAGTGTCTTTCTTGTATTCTTCCAAGACTCTTTCTCTAAAAATATCATGGATTATTTTACAACCATATCTATGACTGATAAATGTAAGCTAAGATTGTCTAAATGACTCATGGAGGTTTAGTCCTTGCATTTGGAAAGCTTCATTTCTGAGCATTAGTTAATTGGTTTGTTGAAATTCTTTGTATTGTTGAATATATTTTATTTAACTCCACAAAGAACTACTTCGGGGTGTAATTTCAATTATTTCTCAAACTTTGAGCTTATGAGCACGAGATTTTTGAAGTGCACCTATCATATTCACTTTTGTTTTGAATGCAATACTCTTTTAAAGTTCTTTGAAGTGATTAATATCATTTCACTCTTTTTCTTATGAGAGGATATGGTGCATATTCTGTTTGCATATGTTTCAAAGGGTTGTAACAATGAAGTTGAGCATGTATTTATTTTGATATTGAAGCATTTATTCATATTTTTATGGCTAAGAAGTTGTTTGGTCCATTCAAGAGCAATCTGGTTATGAAGAACCATTCCACATATAAACTAAAGCAATAAAGATGTGGGGTTTGTTCTTTAACATTCTTCCATTTGGAAATACAATCCAAGAACATCAAGCTACATCTTTTGGACAATTACATAGGACTAACACCTCTATAAGAATGCAAGGGGATTTTATCCTAGTGAGGTTGCTATTGGGATTGTGACCAATCTAAACATCAACAGTGCCACAATGGCATCCCCTCCATTGCATGAGTAAAAATATGGTGGATAAGCTAGTGCATGGATGACTAAAGGGGGTGGCCCCTTTATTAAAATAATACAATCTTAACTTTGGTTTCATCATGGTTAAAGTGTAAAAAGGGGGTGTCCCATTTAAAACAAGCTCACCCACTCATATATGTCAATGGTCAATATGAAGGTTTTGCACCATGGCCATTAGAAGTGGCATGTTATAGTAAACCTCATCATGTGTTAGGATGAACAACATACGAAGCAAGAAGCATCCCAAAACAATCAATGAAACCATAAACTCCTAGCTCCATCAACCAAAGATATGCAACATGAAGAGAAAACTATTTCCCATCCCATGCTACTAACATCCAACCTTGGAGGGATAGAACCATCATGTGACCTTGTAAATCTCTTAATAATGTGATAAAAATCACGTAGGAAATCCTCATACAATATGAGGGACAACAAATTACAACACATCTTTTAGCACCAATGAAAGAGAATTCCAGGTTAGGCCAAGAGGGAGATTGTTGGAAAATATATCGTTGTGGATCAAAATGTTGTGACATGATGCGACATGATGGGGGGTTGGGGGAAAAAAGGGATGCAATGAGATAGGAAAGTGTAAAGAAAGATGGATCCAGAGGAGCAGATAAATTCTAAAGTGGAGAGATATGAGGGAATGAATGTATTGTAAGAAGCAACATGTAAGGCTTAGATGGATAGTTTGAGGAAATAGGAAGAAGACATCTTGAGCACTGGTGATAGGATGAGAAAGTGTTGTTGAGGAGCACTAAGTGAGAGGTTGTACCATAGGTGTGTGCATAGGAGGAGGAGGTGCTAGACAGATGCAAATAGAGAAGAGATGGGATAGGATAAGGTAGTGGAGATGTTAGGCCCCAATGGAGAATAAGGTCAAAAGATGAATTCATTGATGAGGTAGAAATTTCTTCAGAGTAAGACTATGTTCTAAGTGAGATAAAATAGGATTCTATAATCAGAGTGAAAATTCTTTAACACTAGCATAATTAGTGGCTTGAATACAAATAAAAGAAGACTCTATATGCCATCAAGAAATTGTTGTACAAAATGAGGTAGTACACTCACCTTTGAAACCATCCCTTGCGTGCAATTCACATGAGGAAGAAGAAAGTTCAATAAAGACAAAGGTGGAAAATATAGTACAATAGAGGACAACAATGATACTAGCTAATAGGGGATCAATAATAGAAAGAACTTCTTTCAATGTCAAGAACTACAACAACTAGTGTGATAAGACTCCTTACATTCCATGGAACTAGGAGAGATGATGTTGAACAACATTGGTTTAATTATGAGGCAATCTCAACAGTCAACAACATAAAAGATGATGAAGTCAATATCGTGTAGCTGGAGACCAATTTCATAGATGGGGATTTGTAGTGGTATATGAAGTACAATAGTATTGTAGTAGTGAGACAAACTAGAACTCTGGATGAAATAAGGAAAGATTTGATTAAAGAATTTCATAAGTCAAAGTCAAAATCACAATGTATTGTAGAAATTAAGGAGATAAAACAAAAGGTAGGTGAGATAGTATGGGATCTAATCAGAGATTTAAAGTCTTATTGAGATGGTTAAATTTTTCAGATCCAAGATCTTCAACATATATAATGGTTTATTATTTGATAACTTCCCCATATAAGGATCCCTCTTACTATGTAGAATATTAATACACCTGGTGACCTATTGGAGATTTCATTGTGTCTGGAGTCAATAGGGGGATTTGTCAATCCTTCATCAGGATTGGTGGAGGTACAAAACCAACTAGCTACCTTGATCAACTAGTTGCAGGAGATGTCTAAAGTGAAGATGGTGCATGAACAAATATTTTGTACTTTGTGAAGAATAGAGGGACAAAATAGGAATGAATGCTTGGTGCTTGGAAATTACATTGCAATGGGCATGTCAAATCTTTACCCCACTAGAGAAAATCCTAATTGGTGTGAGATCCATAGAACTAAGGGACATGAGCCATCTCAATGTCCAAAGTTACAGAAGTGCTAGATAACCATGAATACCCCCTTATGTGAATTTTGTAAATCTACGGGCCATGATGTCAACCATTGTTGAGCACTTAAGTTGATGAAAGAAAACCAATCAAATGCATATTTTGTGCAAGGAAAAAAGGATAATGCAGGCAGGGAGAAAGGAGGATTCAAAGGAGGTTATATATGTTAAGGATGAGGAGGAGCACCCATTTGTTAAAATTGCAGGGACGTAGGACCCATTGCACAGTTCTGTTCCAAATCCCCGCGTGTTATGCAAATATCGTTGTAGCACTGAGCATGAAACAAAAGATTTTACAGGGCTAATAGCAAAGTGGGAGGAAAACAAAAGATGAGTGAATATGATTATTGTAGCCTAGGAAGGAACAATGAGTGATAGATTGATTCCACGTTGTTACTCAAGGAGGTTCAAGAACTAGCCTAGATGCATAGAAGATTTTGGAGGGAAATATACAGAAATTTGTGCCAGTGCCACCCTAGTTTGATGTAGCATGACAGAAGCAATTCTTGCGTGATGTTATGAAACCCTGAAGGAGGTGTTTGATTGAGAGAAAGAGCACCATGCTACCAGAGTTTGAATATTAAGTAAGTAGTTTCTTCAAATGTTGCATTAATATTTTGAATGACCCACAAGTTTTCAGGAGGTTGATGGAAATGTTGAAGAAATGGATAGTAAAGTTGGAGGACGATGTACCTGCTTTTGTCCCCATTCTTGAGAGACATGTTAAATATGACAGAAAGAAATGACGGTTAGGTGGAGAGTTTAAAATGACCATGGAACTAGGAGGATATGAAATGTAGGATGTGATGTTGAATTTTGGATCTAAAGTCAACATCCTTTTTAAGAAGTCCTTGGAATTGATGGGTAGAACAAAGCTAGTTTGGTCACCCATCCACTTAATATTGGCTAATCAATATAAGATATATCTTATAGGGCAGGTGTAGCAACTAGAAGTAAACATTGATGGTGTAAAGACTACAACTAAATTTCAAGCGATAGAGATCATGGATAAGAAAGATCCATATCCTACCATGCTAGGGATAGATTGGACTTTTGAAAATAATGCAATTATGAATTTGAAACTGAATAAATGCCCATTGTAGCACCCTTTTATTTTGTTGAACGGGAAGTGTTCATTGAATCTCTCAATGAGGATGTTTAGAGATTGTACTTGGAGAATATTTACAATTCCATTGCTTAAAAATAAGACTATATAATTCTACTGCATATGGGTTGACAATTTGGAGGAGCATTTGCACTTTTCATATAGACTCAGAGGAGGCAATGGAAAAATAGCAGACAAGAGGGTATGAGATGTCTACAAGGAGGTATGTATGCATTGAGAAATCAATGTGATGGATTGGGACTAACTTGTATGGTCTTCCAAGATTTGGTTGGATGAAGTCAGTTACAACATGTGTTGCATATATGCAAGCATGTGCACTAGAGAGCCAGAGGATACAAGCCATCGATGTAGCAATAAAAGGAACCATTACACATTGGTAAAAATCCAATTTTGCACTACAAAGTAACAAACATGCTACTACAAGATGTGCTTGTGGGTTCCCTTGAGGAAAAGTGTGTCTTCCCATGGTTTCTCTCAAGG
Source organism: Picea sitchensis (assembly GCA_010110895.2). Classification (NCBI taxonomy): domain Eukaryota; kingdom Viridiplantae; phylum Streptophyta; class Pinopsida; order Pinales; family Pinaceae; genus Picea; species Picea sitchensis. The sequence continues at coordinate 93,914 of SNQJ01S0033798.1, forward strand.
AAAGGTGCAATCACTCTCTACTATGCTTGCTGAAAAGAGTGTGCACCCATGTGTTTGTATGAAAACTCACCAAAACAAAATTCAAGAAAAATCAATGATTACCCAAATGATGTAACGTTTTTTATAGGGGTTCAGGTTGCATGGAAGACCATATTGGTGACTCTAAACAAAGGTTTCAACTTCCATAACAAGATAAAAGAAAATGTGAAAATGTAGAGACTCAATCCCTCAAAGCAAAATACTAAAGGTTAAGAGATAAATATATTGAATGTCTAAGGACATGGTGTGAAAACTAGACAACGATTTTTCTTAGAGATATGTCCTTGATCATGATTTTGGGAACATCAATTGCAAGTAAGAGGTTGATTTATCCTATTCAATGTGCCTCTCAAAGCATAAGCATTTTAAAAAGATTCAAGCAAAATAAGGCTGAGAAACCTACTAGGCATATTACGATGGAAGAAATAGATAAATTATGTGTATAGGTTACTTGGATGGAGTAACTCACATGAATCAAGAATTTTGTGGTGTTGGGATTATAATACGCTTAAATGAATTTCATTTCATAAAATTTAAAGCTAGTTTAGGTAGGGAGTCCAATAATTTTGCATAATTTATGTCACTAAAGCTTATTCTAACTATTGCAATTGAGAAGGGAGAAAAAAAATCATATACATGGTGACTCTCAAATGGTAATCAAATGATGTAAGTTATTTTCACTCTAGAGAATGTGACTTTAGGTTGATCTATGAGGAATTTCATAATATAGCATTCCTATTTCATCAAATTACATATCATCACATTAGAGAAAAAAAAATTAACAACACAGAGTTTATCAAAAGCAGGTCAAATTTTGGAGATAGTTCAATGTCACTTTTGTGAGGAAAAAGATGGAAGGACTCAAGAGTAATTTCATCCTACTTTTTTCAAACTTTATGGATCACTTTTTTTCCTTTTTAATTCCGCTTAATGCATTTCCCAGGGAAACCAATTGGGCACTTCCCCTTATTTCGATAAAGGTACCAAGGGTAAACCAAATTTTGTAGAAGCTCGAAACTTTGTCAACAATATGCTCCCTAAGAGATCGACATGTCACTTGTGGGAATCAACCCAGGGTGGGGAGGATAACACTCCTCCTCTCAATTTCCTGGGCTAGACCCAATTGATAACTTTATGGATCACTTGCAACAATGTGTAATGTTTTTCTTAACTACAAAAGACACTTTGAGAGTTGTATATATGAATGATTTTTTTATATGTGTTTCTTAGGATTGTTAAGGAAATGATCTAGGTGGATATCAATGGCCACCCACCTCTTCCAGCTGGCTCACATACAACTTTCATCTTGGCAGTTACAGATTTTATCTTGGCAATTTTTTTCTAGCTTTTTGTGTCTAGCCCAATTTGCCTTGTGTCTGCAAGAACCTCATCTCAACAGAGGTTATCAAGCAGTTGGCTCTTCCAAAAACACCACACTCACAGTTGTACACCATCATATGGCTCCTCCAAGGGAGTGATCTCGGTATCAGCTAACAATGTTGCCTGACCTACGACATCAAGCCCTTCAAATATGAGGTATTGTGTGATGTCACCCCGCTTGAAGTTTGTGATGTTCTTTTGGGCCAACCTTATTTATGGAAACGCCATGCTATATATGAGTCAAAGCCTCATAGTGTTATTATTACTTTGGACATGAAATTATACAGGATACCTGAGGTAGTCTCATCTACCGCCATTTCCTTGATCTTTGCCAAGCAATGAAGGAAGCTCATCTCTCAGACCGAGAAGTTTGTCTTCTTTGTGATTCACACTCAAAGTGAGTGGAAGGTTGCAGCCACATCCATGGCCTCCACGAAAGGTCTCTCCACGTAGCAGAAGCAAGTGGATAAGGTCCTGGAAGAATAAAAAGACATATTCTCCTCACCCACTAGGGTACCTCTGCACTGTCAGGTCAAGCACTCAATTGATCTGACCCTCGACACACCGCTACCCAATGCGTCAGTCTATCACAACTCTTTATCAGAAAATGAGGAAATCAAGCGCCATATCCAAGAGATTCTCAGAAAGGGGCACATCTATCCAAGATCATCACCTTGTGGAAGCCCAATCATGCTTGTGCAGAAGAAAGACTGGTCTTGGAAACTATGCCTTGATTACTGGGCTCTAAATAAGATCATAGTCAGGAACCTATACCCAATTCCTTAAATTGACAATCTCCTTGACCAGCTCAAGGGGGGAAAATACTTCAGTAAGATTGATCTGAATTTTGGCTACCACGAGGTCCCAATAAAGCAGACCGATGTATGAAATGTTGCCTTCAAGTCCAAAGAAGATCTTTTTGAATGGCTAGTCATACCCTTTGGCTTGAAAAATGCCCCGACAACTTTCATGAGGATGATGGATGATATCTTGTGGCCTTTCACCAATTATTTTGTGGTGGTATTTGGATGACATCCTCATCTTCAACAAGAATTGGGTGGAACACTTGCAACACATTCAACAGGTTCTGCACACTCTGTGACAACACAAGTTATATGCAAATTTGGAAAAATGCTCCTTCGGCACAAACAAGTTCCAGCACCTAGGCTACATTGTTGATGAGAATGGGGTGCATGTGGATCTAGCCAAGATCTAAGTCATACGTGACTAGCCAACCCCGACCACACTCACTGAGCTTCAGAGCTTCTTAGGCCTTGCCAATTTCTATTGCAGGTTCGTGTTGGGATTCTCCCACATTGCATGGGCCCTTCGCCAAGTGACCAGGGGCGATGGCAAGGAAAAATTCATGTGGGGCCATTTGCAACATAAATCATTTGATGAATTGAAGCAACGCTTGTGCTCAGCCCCAGTGTTTTTATTACCCGACCTGCAATAGCCTTTTGAGATTGATACAGATGCTTCAGACTATGTTGTGGGTGCAATTCTCACTCAGCATGGACATCCCATGGCATATCATAGTGAGACACTACCAGATATTGTCAGTAAGTACCCCAATTAAAACAAAGAAATGTACTCCATTGTACAAGCTTGTCTCCAGTGGAGGCATTACATTCTCGGGAATGAGATAGTCATCCACATTGATCATAAGCTTTTGTAGTTCATGCAGACACAAGGCAAATTGCAGAATGACCGCCATCAGAAGTGGTCCACATACTTGTAGCAGTTCCATCTCAACATCAAGTATAAAACATGGAGCACTAACCACGTCGTTGACTGCCTCGACCAACCTCCAGTTGTTGCACTAACCACAGTGCTACACTCCTGCGGACATGAGACCTCCAGATGGCCCCAACTCTACCAGCGAGATCCTGACTTCGCCACCACCTACCAGATGCTAGGCACAAACACAGTTGTCATAGATTTTCATCTATAGGACGGGTTGTTGTTCCATATGGGCCATCTTTGTGTTCCATCAAGAGAGCGAGTGAATATGATTTGGGAAGCCCACTACAGTCGAGTAGAAAGATACTTCGGGGTGGAAAAGACAATGGTAGTGCTGCAACAACATTTATGTTGGCTAAAACTCCGATAGGATGTCAGTGAGTATATCAAGTCCTACACATCCTGCACCATTTCCAAGCTGGCTATCAATAAACAAGGCACGTAAACCCCTCTGCCTACTCCCAACATGCCCTAGGAATCCATCTTGATGGACTACATGTCAGGCCTTCCTTCCACCAAGCAGGGAAATGACTGTGTTTTCGTGGTGGTTGATCGATTTTCCAAGATGGTTATTTTGGTCGCTTGCAAGAAGAGCATCACAATAGAGGCCATTGCTAACCTCTTCTTCGAGTGAGTGTGGGTACATTTTTGGATACCACAAACCATTGTCTTTGATTGGAATAATTGATTCCTCAACACATTTTGGTCGAGCCTCTGGTCATGGCTGGACACCAAGCTCACCAAATCTACGACCTTCCACCCCCAAACAAATGGCCAAACCGAGGTCGTCAAGAGGATGATCATGCATATCTTGCACATGTACAATTCCAAGCATCCGTGCACATGGGATGAGAGTCTTCCCTATGTTCACCACAGTGACAACAGATCCATACATAACTCAATCAACCACAACCCCTTTTAGGTATGGTTCAGATTTCAACCATTGGGTCCCATGGATGTTGCACTACTCGCGCCCACACAGGAAGAATCATCCCATGTGTAATCCGAAGCCGACAAAGCCACTTGGTTCATTGAACGAATCAATCACATTTGCCAACATGTTCAGAATATTTTGCAGAAGTCCAATGCCAAGTACAAGCAATGCCATGATCACCACTAGGTGCCACACAAGTTTCAGGTGGGAGATAAAGTTTGGTTGCACTTGCAGAAAGAACACCTTACAAGACCCCATCTGAAGCCTCATCCATTATGTTATGGACCTTACACCATCACCCATGTTGTGGGTGATAATGATTTTGAGCTCAACATTCCCCCCTTCCTTGTCTTGCACCGAGTGTTTAATGTGGACATTCTTCGGCATAACAAAACAGTTGACACAGACAGAGCTCAAACCTGATTGCATGGAAAAAGCATCCATTAATCAAATCATGAACACACAGGTCAAGGGCACTCACCAATAGAAGCTTCATCTTTATCGGGTTGTCAAAGCGGGGTAGCTCCTGCACCAAGGCAACTGGCTCACCCAGGGCCAAATTCAGCAGAAGTTTCCTCATTAGATGGGTGAACTCAACGCAATGGAGACCATTGCTTCCTAAGGAGGGAGGATTCATCCATGTTGATATCAGTGGCCACCTATCTCTTCAGCTGGCTCACATACAACTTTCATCTTGGTAGTTATAGTTTTTATCTTGGTATTTTTTTCTAGCTTTTCGGGTCCTAAACTTTTGAGGCCGTTTTGAGGCTCTAAACAAAGTTTTTTTGGGCCCTCCATAGTCACATTCTAGTTAAAGTCAAAGTGTGATGGCATAATGTGTATTCCTTGGATAGACCTTTCCAACAGGCTATCGTGCGCCTAAAACATAGATTGTATGCAAAATTTACGACCCCGAGAAGTTGATGTACCAACTTAGCCCATCGGGGCCCACATGACTTTTGGCACTTCATCTCCTAGGGTTATTATTTTGGATGTCTAGAGTTTTTTGTTTACTTCTTGATGCTAAAATTTCTTGGAGGCCTCATTGTAATGTGCTTAGACGAATGCGCGTAGCGGCCACATCTCTTCTTAGAGATTATCTACCACCATTCGAGCAAGATTGTTTTCATTCTGCATTTTACAGTTTCAGTGTATTTCTTATTTAATAGAAGTTAAGTTACATTGTATCTATGTTATTGTTCTCTGTACATCTATGTTAATGTTATAGATCTTTGTTTCATTTTTTTTCACTGATAAATCTAGATAAGAAAATTTTTTAAACAACCTGAATATTTTAGTTTTCATATCTATAACTTTAGAGATCCAAGTTTTATTTCAAATTTTTATCTTTAGTTTCTTCCGAGTAATATTAATGTGTGTGAGGTTTATAATATAACTAGTAAGATTACCTAATTCACCACTAATCAAATTTAATAAAAAAATTATGTTAAACATTCCATATTATTCACTATATTAATTGTAAGCAATCCAAATTATTCTATATTCAAGGGATATAAAATAAGAATTATGTACTCTACATTCATAGTTTAATGACCATTCATTTATGTTGATGCTCCTTAAAGAATCTCCCTCCTCCAAGGGGAATTTATGACACAGTCACTTTCCTCTAAGCCAACATGGGGAATTTATGACACAGTCACTTTCCTCTAAGCCAACATGCTCTTGAGCTCCAAGTCAACCCATGATGGAGATCCAAGACTAACTCTTCTCTCACAAAGTCTAAGTCTCATCCAACCCTAAACCAAAGGTGTATTCCCACCCCTCTTTCAGTTAAATATTTTGATAACATAACCACACTTTCACAAATTTATATCCCTGGACACTATTTTGCTTTTCTTCCCCTTATTAAATTATCAAATTATCAATACTATATTTATAATGAGGGGAATAATTTTTATTTAATATTCCAATTTGTCTAAGGAGTCATGTGTGTCTCAAGTGTCCCTTTTGCATGGATTTACATTTGTCACCTTTACAATATTCCTTGTTTAAGAGTTGTCCCTTTCAAATTCATTTTTTCATTAATTTGCTAGTGTCATATTTACATTATACTCTTTTTAACAAATGTCTTTTTCAAATTCATTATTTTGCATGTTTTTACAAGTGTCACCTACACATTATCCCCTTTTCAACAAGTGCCCCGATTCTTTATTAATATTTTCTTCCTATGTATGAAAGGTCAACTTGTATTTTTTTTTTTTCACAACATAATTATAGAAATATGATTAAACACCATGTTCCCCTTAATACTTCATAGCTCATTTATAGGGGTGAACACTTAAACTATTTCCTAGGCTCAACACATACATACACGAGAGTAGGAAAATTAAAATATGAGTCATAAACTCCCTCCCAATAATACTCGCTAATCACCCTTTTACATCGACATATATTTTCCATAGAGTATTATTAAGATAGTCGTGTTGCTCCCATCGAGGGAAATGTCAAGTGTGGCACCCAAGAGTAATTAAATATTATCGAGATCATTACAAAACTATTGCACACACATATGTCAGTCTTTGTTGGTTAATGTTAAATCGAATACAATATACTACTATATCCAAACACTATGCTCCACATTGATCAAAAAACTTATGTCACATTGATTTGATAATTTGTGCCACACAAGTCCTATCCTATCTGACAACTTGTGCCACATAGACCATACCATATGTCTTGCACCACTAAGCCACATAGAATAGACAATATGCATCGCTTATGCTACATAAATTAGAGTACAATTTGCACCACTTGAGCCACATAGACCATACCGGACAACTCGTGCCACTAGCACCACGTAGACTAGAAATTTGCACCACATAAACAATGTGAGGTTGGATTGGGTGTTAACATGATATATGCTAATCAAACTTTACATTATGGATTGTAATTCATGTGCACAAGTAGTCAGCGTTATCCATGCAACACTTGGTCGGTGTAAGTAAGACGGTGATTAGTATTCTTATCAACTCTTGATCTATCTAATTAATCAAGGCAAGATATTTCTTTATACAATTCTAACCCTCACAACTTGTGCATGGTAACTTTCACATGTTATGTCATTTCTAGGAAATGCATCCTTAACAATGGGGCACCTTGTTAGGCCCATAACAACTAATCAAAATGGGGTTTTGTGGGTATTTTGAATTTTTAGGAAGGTAAGGCATTGCAATGAACTTCAAATCTCGATGACCAGTGTACGACACAAACTCCTTGGGAAAAAAATAATGTTTCCAACGATCGAGGGCTTGAATAATAAACTAAAACCCTTGATCATACACTAAATATTTTCTCTTGGTTTCATTTAGCTTCTTGTTAATTAGTGTTATAGGTCTACCTCCCAACTTAAAACTACTTCCATAAATATAAAACTTGAATCACAATCAATTTGAAGATACTTATTAAAATTTGGTAAAGCAACAGTAAGGACCTATTTTACCATTTCCTTCTACATCTCAAAACTATTATGGGCTAGTTGTGTCCACTTGAAGGTCCTCCCCTTCATACATCTAGTGATGGGTGCACAAATCCCATTAATTTTCTTAATAAAGTTATGGTAACAATTAGTTTGATACCATGAAAAATTCTCATCCATATTATGTTGAAAGACATGGGCCAATCAAGAATAGCCTTGACCTTCTTAATGTACAGCCTCAATAATTTGTTATCATCTTCATGGGTGTACTTGTTACATTGGCTCGTCAAAAGGGCATAACCAAGCACTACTACATCCCATCTTTCATCTTGAAAATGAGCTTATATTCATCTACTTATTTGTTTCAAATTTAGTGGTACTCAATTTGCAAGTCAATATTTTAAAGCTAATTATAAAAACTAAGACAATCCATGATATCATCCATTGAGAGTTGGAAATTTAAAGTTGGTTACGATCTTGTTTAGGGATTTGAAATCAATACACTTTCTCTAACTTACATCATTTTTTAGTGTGATCAATGCTGACATTGCACATAGATTCATAACTTCTTTGATCACTCACTTAACAACCATTCTTAAATCTTCATGTTCATCTCCTCATTCTCCATTAGGCCCATTGTATGTTCTACATGATCTGAAAAACTAGCATCTATAATAAAATCAATATAATGCACAATCTCGCTACTTGGTTGGTAATCCAACTAGCAACTCCTCTTGTGTTATATCTCTATATTCTTCCAACAACTCTTTAACCTCCAACATATTTCAACAATTGATTTTTCATCTACTTTCTTAATCAGTGATGGGTAATAATCACACATTTGAAAATTATTGAGTTGAAAATAACATCTCTCTTGACCCCCTTTCCCATAATTCAGTGATTAGAACTTCTCTACATCCTTAAAAAATGTATTAGTTTGCTTCCTCCTATCATGAATGGCTCCTCTATCATATTGCCAAGGCCTTTCAAACAAACCACAACAACATATTTAATAATATCACACATGATCTCTTCCTTATTGTCTTCACTATTAAAATAAACCATGCATTGTTCATTCAACATAACCTTGTATCCTTTATTAGACCGAGATAACTTAAATGAATGTGAATGCTTCTCATCAACCAAATATAATTTTTTTCAACATTTCTATCATTACCACTTTTTAGGGATTCCCACTATCAATGATGAGTCTACAACGCTTACCTCCAACCTTGCATTTTGTAGGGAAAATATTTTTTCCTTGTCAATGTTCTAATTATGAAGATCAAACTTATTTTTTGGGGGTTGTCTTAACTTTCTTCATGATTAGAGTCTCTCATTTTGTTACCATTGTTGCAATATCAGATGAAGTTGAAGTTTCTGCGAATGCCATCTTGTCTCATTTGTTATCTACATATCTCCTCTTTACAAACAACTCACATAACTTGCACAGTTCTACTCCCTAGATAAAACATAAATGATTGTCTATACACCTTTTAATTTAAAATACTCTACACCATCCTCTTCCTTTGAACAAGTTTTTTGTTGTGGAAATGTAAGCCTTCTCTTTTTTTAGGTTGTCGTCCTTGGATGGAAAAGCTCTTGATCTACCTGTGCTTCTTAGTTGTGCATCTATTCCTTTAACAAAAGTTATTTTATTTGCATTCCAACAATTTTTTATTCTACCTTCAATGCTATATAATAAGCTTCTTCAAGTCATAACAAGGCTACGTGGCAACGTAGTCCNTGATCTACCTGTGCTTCTTAGTTGTGCATCTATTCCTTTAACAAAAGTTATTTTATTTGCATTCCAACAATTTTTTATTCTACCTTCAATGCTATATAATAAGCTTCTTCAAGTCATAACAAGGCTACGTGGCAACGTAGTCCCTGCCAATAGGGTTACAAAGTAAATTGTGGAAAATGGGGTCGAATTGTAAATGACGAAAGTGTTTGGTGCAAAAAGTTGTGTGCAACATGTATATCACGGAACATGTGCAAGGGAAATGTTGCGTGCAACATGTATATCACGAAACATGGGGCATAAAATTTCATTAGCGCAAAGGCACGACCCTGTGGAGCAAGGTGAATTGTGGAAGTAAATGACGGAAGTGTTCGGTGCAAAATGTATATAATGGGAATGTTGTGTCAACATGTATATCACGGAACATGGGGCATAAAATTTCATTAGCACCAAGGTGCAACCCCGCGGAGAGATAGGAAACTGCAACGAAGATGTGGCAAGCAGCATGAAGCACATGTGGTATCCATGCGGTAAATGACGCTTGGCATGTAGAGAACCATTTATTTTTTGAAAGTATATAAGAAAATACAATTTGTTCACAATGGAAGAAAAAAATTGGAAATTTATCCATGCAGTAAATGACGCTTGGCATGTAGAGCACCATTTATTTTTTGAAAGTATATAACAAAATACAAATTTGTTCATAGTGAAGAAAAGATTTGGAAATTTAAATCCATTTGTCATATAGACAGGTGAAAGATAAAAATGTATGAAGACATAAATTTAAAAGGAGATAAGAAAACAGTTTTATTTGAAATATGTCAAAAAATAAAAGTTTGTTACATACTACTGGAAATTTTGAAATATATAAAAAAATAAAAGTTTGTTACATATTAATGTAAATTTCAATGTGTTTTTCATGTAGACTGGGATTGGGGCTCCCGTGGACCATTAGAGAAATATGTACAAGAAACAGGACTGTAGCAAGAAGATAGAGTGCAATACCTACAAAAAACAAAATTGAAAGGTATAAGTGTTTGCCTAGACATTCTATTTAAAAAACTGGAATAACTGGGTTGATAAACAAAGCAGGATGCGATCAATATACTTACAGTGATGGTACATATGAGCCCTTTGAATATTTCCTTCCGGCTATCGTTTCATTGATGTTGTCGATGGCTGCTGGAATCGTAGCAACTGGTTGTTTCCTTTCATCTTCCCTTTCGAGCCATTCTTCAATGTAGCTTCTCATTGGGGTGGCGTTGATCTCATTCCAGATTTTTATGTTGAAAAGATCGTTTTCTAATTCTCAAAAGTCAATAGAAAGATTACATAGAGCCTGATGAATTTCCTCATTTTGTACTGAATAGTCGACTAGCCAGTTGTCGACGTGAACTTGATCATATTCAAGGATGTTGTAAAAAAATTCCAGAGACAACGCCTTAAACATATCAACCTATTTATCGAATTCTTGCCTAGTTAAGGGAAAGGAGTTTGTGATTAACTCGAGGTCTTGGAAGTCATTGGTCTTTCCGACCAAGTTTATTCTTGACAGCCTTGTGAATAATTTATCTTTCTTTGATATGGCTTGTTCACATGACTGAACAATGAGATGCAAGTTCTTCACTTTTTCTTTCCAACATGCATTTAATTGACCGATCTGGTTTTTGGATGGAAGATCTTGTTGTCTTGTTTTTTTTTATGTCATATTGTTGACAACGGTGCCAAAAGGAAGGACCGTCTTTAAATATATTTTTTCTTCATCTTTTAACTCTGCCTACAAATGTTTGAGCAAACTATGTGCCCTAGTTCCAAGGGAAGTGATGGTTTATGATGTTTTCCATGCCTCAGCAACCAGTTCCATTCTTTTCTTGATATTATTCTCCACATATCCTCTACAGGATGCGAGGAGGCTGGAGGATGATTTTAAGTTGGCTACAGGGGTGGCAAGCATGGATATTGCCAAAGGATTGACAAGTAATGGCATAAGAATCAAAGCCTCTTCCAATTCCTTGACCAAGTCCTTCAGTCTGGCATTCTCAGCCTCGATGCCTCCAATGGAATCATGAAGTGCATCTCCTCTCGCGTTGTGAACTTGACAGATTTGGGACGACCGCATGTTGGCAAGGTCAAGCTCTGAACGAGATTTTCCTTTCTTATTTTTCATATCTTTTTTCTCAATTACCAATTTTTTGGACTGGCTGTCAAAAACAACGATCTGGAACACGAAGGATTCATCTTCGTCAAAAAAATTTGGTATCAAATATGTCCATTGGACGGCTATGTTGGATGGCGTCTCTGGGATGATCAAGGTAGCGGATCATGCTATCCAGATCAGTGTCAAGTTCCATGTTCTCACTCTGAATTTACGGCTCTTCCGCCTGCCCCACATTTTTTTTTCTCTTCTTGTCTACTGGAAGCTTGTGAGAACTATCAATTTTTGAGTGAGGAGGGTCGTTATCTCCTCCTCCATTTGAAGAACTTTGAGTTACTTTGTTGTTATGGTGGGTTGTTGGAGCAATGCTATGGGATGTCATAATTTTTTGAGTGTTATTTTTCGATTGAACACTCTTGTCAACGGGGCCTTTCGCTTGTTGCGTGTACAATTTTGTGCAGCTTTTCACTGTGTCTAGGTCGTTGGCATCGGAAGCAGTAATGTTGTCGCCAGTGTCTCTGTTTTCGGGCAGGTGTTTTTTGAAGAAACAATCGTTCAGGCTAGGTGTTTGTAAATGTTGTCGAAAAATATTATCAGGGTCGAACCCTCATATGCTTTCAACATATCTCAGGTTGAAGATGCTAGAATGCACTGCGAATTCATTAATTTTGTTGACGTTTTTCAACAGGAACTCCCCTACTTTACAAGGCAGAGGAATGAACTGTTTTTTTCTTCTTCTTTTGCAATAGATGCAACCAGTAGTTATATTTTTGTGCTACTTCTGCAAAAAACATTATGTCTGTAATGTGACATGGAAGGAGAGCAGGTTTTTCCGTGGAGCCAAAACTTCTTATCACAGTGTAATTATCCAAATGTTCAAGTGTCCCCTTCCTGTCCAAAAAATTGGTTGCCTATTCAGATATGCAGGGAGCATCTTCTCCTAACAACAAAACTTTGAAAACATACACGAAGCCATTAAAAACTCATAAAAACAGTGGGAAGCCTTGTGCTTCCACAAGGTCTGGTACCAGAATGTTATTGGGTCGAATTCTTGGACATTCTTGGATAGAGACAGTTGTGAAAACTGACAGCAATGCATTATCGCAAAAACTAAGTAGGACAACATATAAAATTTATTTTCCCTTTTGAAGCTTGACAATTGGGAACAAATTTCATGGGAAATTAACTTGCCCCAATAAAAAACGGCTTGTTCATTGACTGTGAAATACAAAATATAAAGATCCATCTGGGAAACAGTTGTTGTAGACTCCTGTCACGTTATTCTTGTAAACAACCAAGCAATTTCGCGGAATGGATTTCTAAATGAACTAACCTACAAGCTTGTGATATCTTCAGGAACTAGAATCAACTCTTCCAATAAATGGGGCAAGAGGTCCAACCCGTTATTATGCTTTGCTAGGAATTGTTTTCAATCTTCTCCTTTGAACGTCAATGTTGGCTCTGACAATCTTAACAACTGGCGAAAGACCTGAGGTGACAAAGAAACAAAAGAGTTGTCACGTAGTGGAATAATTCTTTTGTCTGAAATAAATTTATCGACACACCAAGAGACCAGGTCCTTACAATCAAAAACCTCAGGGACACAGCTTGCATGAGCAATCCCAGAAATCCAAATTACTTGGTTCTCTACGACAGAGGTTGAGTAATAAGAATATGCCTTGGACTACTGGAAGTTCTGGTCCTCGCGCCCGAAGATGTTCACTGTATCTCCACAGAACTGTTGTTGAGTTGATGCCATAGGTTTATGAGAACGTTGGTTTTCTCTAGACGATGGTTGAAATGAACACTTAGAGTCGATAATGTAACTCTCCGCTAAATCTTGGTTAAATGCTTATGAATGGGAAAGCACCTCGAGCCTTTTGTTGATTAATGACAATCTGTATTGATGGTGCATGATGAAATGTTAGCAGTAAAGCTTACTTATTGCATATTTAGAAATGCGAAGGTGATGGGTACGACGAAGAGTAATTAAGGATTGGAGGTTTTGTGAATGTGCCAAGACGGCGACGTGCGAACGACATTTAATGATTTTGAAATCAACACTCGGAAGGGATAATATAACCTCCTGCAAATCTTGGTTTAATGCGCATTAATAGGAGATCTCCTCGAGCCTTTCACCCATCAATGACAAGCTATACGGTTCCTGCATGATGAGCTATTAGAAATAAATGTCAGTAATTTCATATTTAGAAACAATATATATATATAAACAAATGTTTTTTCTTTTATTATAGAGAAGTGTGAAGTTCACGGAAACAACAGAGACCAAGGAAAGAATGGGAAGGTTTGAAAAGTGGTCAGATAGGATACAAAAAAGGGTTACGGGGATACTCAGGAGATGCAAGTGTTCCATGGTCAAATTTTATGTATCAGAATTTTTTACTACAAAACGTGTAAAATGGAGGAGTGCATGATGGGGAAGTTTAGCGGTTGGTTTGTATATTTGCGGAATTCTAAGAAAGTGGCTAAGTATGAACTAGGGAAAACCAACCCGACGTTGCGCAAATGGCATTCCATGATGTTTGAAATTAAGGCTTGCTAATTGCATGCCTATAAATAAGATCTTATATATAATTGCTAATTGCTAATTGCTAATTGCAAAAGGGCACGGGCACGGGCACGGGAAACAACGATTAGGAACTGAATATTTCTTGAACCCACCAAACCGACAATCGACGAAAGAAATTCGAAGAAATGGTGAAGTATGGAAAGCGAACAAACGGGTTTCAAAATGGGGTGACAATAGTTCCACAGAAGACGTGAGGACCCGAAGGTTAAATTGTATTTCTCGAAAGTTTTCAGTGCAAAAAGTATACCAAGAAAGAATGCATGATAGGTGTTAGAACAAGATTGGTTTATTCCTCAGTGTTGCATAAGTGGTGCTACCTACATGTGCTACCTAATATTTCACAGAGAACAGAATCTGCATTTCATTATTCATTTTGGCAAATG
>SNQJ01S0033798.1:112348-129603 GCA_010110895.2 Picea sitchensis
ATACATCATCATGACGACCAAAATCATGGGTAACAATTCTGCCAATTTTGAGTCACTAATTTAAAACTTGGGTTATGAGCAGTTGAGGATGTATTTTTGAAAACTGAAGGAGGTTTTTGTTAATAAAATTCCAAATAACAAAAACCTCGCTCAGTTTTTCAAAATATGTTTTGGTTTGAGAGATATTGGATATAGAAGTAGGCGTTGCGTACTCTACACAGTGGCACTGCGTACTAATTTCCTATAGCAGTCACAGTTTTGATATTCGCCTTGTTGGGAGGTTGCCACATGTCAAGGAGAGTTTGAATGACTTCTCAAGGATCACTTAGATGTCAAGGGACACCTGCACCTAATATTTATCTCCAACAAAGGCCTCATGCATTGAGGTGGAGACATTTCATTAATGACTTCCAACAAATTCCTGAAAATCAGCAGTTTGTTGGATTTTTGTCTCTTTGATTGTTGCCACCTATCTCCTAGGTTTAGAATCCAATGGAGGAGATGGGATTAGACCTCCTTAGTTCATTTGGATGTTATTGTCTATTTAAAGAAGGAAATATCTCTTGGAGAAGGAGGATGGATGAGCCAAGAGAGGATAGAGAGAGTAAGGAGTAGGCAGTTTTCCTGTAGGTGTTCATTTGTAAGCCTGTGGGCATTTTTTGATTGTAAGCATTACTGCTATTGGAGTCTCATGAGAGCTGTGATTTCATATTGTAAATCTTCTTTTATATTTCTTCTTATTTGAATATATTGCAGATTTGAGGATCAAAGGCTGTCAATGATTTATGGATCCCTAAGCAGCAGAGGATCTGCTGTATTTTGCCCATCAGTCATTGTTTATATTCAAGTATTTGTTGATTCATTAAATTGAGAGGATCTCTATTTACTGAACATTATATTTTATGTTTTCCTTCTTCATTTCTTCCACCTATCAGCATATAATCTTGTTTTCTGTTGAGCAGCTTTTGTGCCTTAGATGAGGGGGATGTTTGTGACTCCATTGCCCATTGGTGTAGCCTACTGATATGTAGTTTGTTGCCCTCTCTCTTTCTTTATCCATATTGTTGATCCACCTATTCAAAACCAAAGTTATATTTTACATTCTGATGGGTGATGAGCTTACACTTTAGTAGTCAAAGTGTGACTTTCAGTGCTAACAATAGGTAGATTGTAATACAGAAGAGGGTATGATATAAGTTCGGTTGTAAATTTGTATATCGAAGAAGTGACAGTATTGTTCACAGGTCATGGAACAATAGAAGTCCAATCTAGAGTCCGCCTAGTGGGAATCCGCGGTCGGAGAAGTGTCTGGGTATGGAATCGGGAAGCGGTCGGTCGACGTCGCGATATAAGAGCACGAGTGCAAGCTTGAACCTGCAAGTCCGCCCACGCGCGCAACCAAACATTTTCGAAAAAACGAATAAGTGACGAGAAAGATAAAGTTCAGGGAAAAGAGAAGCGAATATTTGGCTAAGTATAGAAGACGAAAAAGAAGGGCCAATATATTCACATCTGTAACATATGTCCCATTTTCCTGCCAAGATATATACTTGGAAAGAAGTGTGAAGGTGGCGGGAACAGAAAACAATGACCAAGAATACGATCCATGAGTTTACTTGGTTCTTGGTTGTATGTTTCGTCTGTCAATGTGTATATCGCGGAACTCCGAGTCATTTTTTTAGCCAGGTAGCCCACAAGTTCGACAGTCGATTTGTATAGTGCGGAACTCTGGGTGTTGTTTGTAGG
This sequence comes from Picea sitchensis, assembly GCA_010110895.2. Lineage (NCBI taxonomy): Eukaryota > Viridiplantae > Streptophyta > Pinopsida > Pinales > Pinaceae > Picea > Picea sitchensis. Next base: position 114,095 of record SNQJ01S0033798.1, read on the forward strand.
AAACGAAACTATAGAGGACATGCTTTGCCCTTTAATATAGCTTATGTGACACAAATGTGGTATGGCTCATTTTAGCACTTTTCCATCCGTAAACAATGGTAATCTTGAGCCCACCAACCCTGGAGCCCATGTGTCAATTTCTATATCACGGAGCTCTGAATGTTGTTTGGAGGTCATAGAAAAGTAGAAGTGCAATGTTGAGCCAGCCAGCGCGCAAGTGCGCCTGTCAATTTCTATATCACAGAACTTTGGCTGCTATTTTTAGGACACAGGACAATAGAGGGACAATTTAGAGAAAGGGAAGCATTTGGTGGAAATGCGTGAATCCGCCAAGCCGCGCAGCAAGGCATTTTCGAGAAAAAATGATTAAGTAACCAGGAAGAGAAACTATAGGGGATAAAAGAGTGGGAAAATAGAAAGGCAGAGGGAATTTTTTGTAAGCGTGAATTGGTTTCAAAGAAGCCCCATTGTTGCAAAACCATCATTTTCTACTAATTGTCAGCAAATGCTTTGTTGAAGATTATATTTTATTACAACCTGTGCGTGTAAATTTGTTCTTGATACATTCTTCCATGATTGTAACATATTAACTTAAGTATTAAACTTCATTTTCTAGTAATTGTCGACAAATGATTTGTTGAAGATTAGATTTTATTGGAGCGTGTGTGTTGGCACAAGGGCAGACCCAGGGTTCAACGCTACAACAACGCACCAAGAAAACCCTAACTATTTGCCCTTTCGGCATCACCTTCGAAGTAGATGAAGTCTCACCTGAGGTAGAGGCAGGGGTGGTTGCAGAACTCAAGTGTCTGTAACCTTAGCTGGGACACAGATCTGTGATTAAGATACTTAACAGAGCACTTAACATCAATAGTTCATCAATATTCAACCGATAACTATTGCGCATATAAAATAGAGCATCGCATCATTCACTCAGATCTGATGTATTTAAGCACTCTATCATGAACAAGCAAGTTATATCTAGCAGATCAAGCACTAAGCATCTTCATGTGGATCAGATCTAACACTCTTACACATCATTAGCACAAAGCATGAGCAGATTTATCTATTTCTATCAAAGCACTCAACAAGAGAGTTTATAAACACATTGAGACAAGCACAAAGCATAACAACACAATGTTTGCGTGGTTCACCCCCACCCTGGGGCTACGTCCACCAACTCTTCTTCTTTATTGTCTTCAGTCAATCGGTTACAAGCACAGAGCCTCAAAACCCTTACTCCGCACAGGACAAAATATCTGTGCATCTCGCTAGATCCTTCTTCCTTGCGTTCCAGCACTAAGCATTCCACATTCTTGCTACAATGACTTGCACTTAAATCTACAAGTCTCACACAGTATGCACAAAGCCTTACAAGTCTTGATCACACAGATCCAACTCTTAGCACTTAGCCTACTTGCATACTAACATCACATAGATGCCTTCCTCTCTCCCTTATATTGCCTATACAACTATTTATACATACAAAATAGGCCTAAACATGTGTAAACCCATGGTTCAACATCCCATTCCCGTTACATATTCCCACATCCCAAAAAGGACCCAAAAAGGACCCAAAAAGGGGCCGAGATCCCGCAATCTCTGCTTTGTCTTACGCTCCTCCTTCGACAGGCTGTCGAAGTCCAAAAATAGGTCAAACTTGACCATATATCAACAAAATCTAGTCAAGGGCCAACAGGCCCCCAACACTCACCTGTGGCTCCTCCCGAGTCACTCTGATGTAGGAAGTTCTGCTTCGAATGCCTTGAGCTTGGCTCAAAATGCTTCGACTTGATGTTGTGATACGCACTCTTTTTCAGCAAATTCTTGAATGACTGCATCATTCACAGGTCCTTCCAGGCGTTGTTCTACTACGGTGCTAACCTAGTCCAGTTCTTCTCCTTGGCCTTCTACCTCTGTAAACAATATATAGGCCTTATCTTGTACCAGTTGGAGTTTCTGAGTTATCTTCATAACTCTGCTTTGAATCGTATGGATCTACTGTTGGACGGTGTACTGGTCTTGAAATATCTTCATTCTTTCCACAGCTGACAGAGACTTCAGCTGTGCCTGTAGTGTTTATGTGTGTTGCTTCGCTTCCTGGAGCTGTGACTCCAGTGCCTTCAATTATAGATTCTCAGCGAGCTTCTCATATGTCTAGGCACTGCGATCAGTGCATTGCTTGTATTCTAAGGTAAGGGCCTTCATTCTGTCAACTGCGCTCCTGGTGGTTGCTTCCCTTTGGTCTCGTACATCTTGAGGGTTCTCGGGTACTGCGCGTAGCTCCAAATCTGCTATGCATTGTTGTAGTTGTTAGATCACTTCTTTAGGTTGCACTACTTGCTGTGGAATTCTCTGTTCGGCCTTTACTTATACAACTATCACATAGCGAAGCATTCTGTTGACCATTTCTTTTACTTCGATTTGCTCTGTGAACAAATGTTCCTTTTCTTTCTGCAGTTGGGATTTTTCTTCGTCGAACTTTTCCTGGAGAGCAAGCTTCTCTCGTTCTACAGTACTGCGTTTCTCTACAAGGACTATGCTCGTTGAAGGCGAGCTTCGACTATATCAGCTATTCGGTGGACTTGATCTATCTCATCTCCCAGTTCTGGTGCTCCTAATGGCAAAGGCGTAGTGGAGGCTGCACGGCTGGACTGTAGTGCTTGTTGCACTCCTTGGAGCTCAATCTCAATTCTATTGTAAATCACTTCCTACTTAGACTCTTGGTTCTCTTCTATCTCCAACGAAGCATCATTCAGGGCCGCTATAATGAAATCGAAGTCATCCGAGGTGAGGATAGTCTGCATTTTTGTCATAGAAACTTTCGATTTCTTCGGGGAGGAAGGCTTCGGGGGGGGGGGGAACCTTCCTTTTCTTCGAGGGGTCCTCCTCATCTCTAGGCGGTGTAACCTTGAATTTATTCTATTCAACTTCTGCACCATCTATCTTTTCGCCATCACCTCCTTGATCTGGTGAGATGGAAGCAGTCTTTATGGATGCACTGGCTAAATCCTGACCTCTTCAGTTTTCTTCATCCTGCTAGGTCTGGGTGTATCCTGCACAGTTTCTAGACTTTCTATATCGGATATCTCCACAGGGTCTGCTGGAATGAGGAGGTCCGCCAACTAGTCCTTGGTGACCTCCTCCAAGTCCTCCTATGTTAGCTTGTAATAGGAATTAAGTTGTTGCTTGTGCTCGTCATCACCCACCGTGATATAAATGAAATGGCGGTCCACACTGAATTTCATCAAAGGTCGGAACCTGTGTAAAGTATTCGGAGTTATGCAAGGTGCGGACTGTATGGATACCTTCAACTGGTTTTAGTATGCGTGAAATACAACATTGTACTGCCATTGTTCATTCATGTCGCTTGAATACCACAGTGTGTTGAACTTCGCAGCCAATGGTTCAAAGGGATCGATGTCCAGGAAGGTCGCGCCTTCTGGAATCTCCCAGGCAATGAAAACGATCAGGATCAATAGCCAGCTGAAGTGGAATTCGTACCCTTGATCGTGGGCTTCTCTGCAGTCAAGTTCTAATTGGTTCACCATGTACTTCTCCCAATTCATTTGTAGGCCCTCTGCACACTTCCCTGGGAGGTCGACTACAAAACCAATCACTTGGGTGGGTCGGTTCTTGCATACTAACTTCCCTGCAATCATCTGACAAGCGAGGCGCACTACGCCACTCTAGACAGAAGCTACCTTGTAGCCTCGTGTTCCTTTCTCGACATCGCCATAAGTGTCCTTGATCCTTTGTGCAAGAGCGCGGTCCATGGATTTTCCAGGATAGAAATCATGTGGGCCGGGTCCTTGCATACTAAGCCCGATGATCCTATTTATCAATGTCGAATCCACGGTTATACGACTATTTAACCATAGATAACCTACATGGTAACAAGACAGTAGCAATTTGACACATGCATTCACCTCCTGGTGTCGTCCGAAGTGTAGAATCTTCATAACGTTCAGCAGGGTGGACTGCACGAGGTTATGGGTCCATGACTGAGAAATGATCTTAGAATTATTTCCCTTTATTCTGGTCAAGTACTTATGTGGGGTGAGCATGTTGTAAACTTTTCAGTTGCCGAGGTTGAAGTTGCTAAACTTCAACGCTACAATCTTATCTTGGTCTGCGTGAACTGCATGTATCCCCTTCGGGAGGTACGTAGTGACCAAGGCGTATTCAAAATCTCTAGGTACGCTGTCGCGGTTTACAACACCGCTCAAAGGTGGTATATAAGTAGGTAATATGCTCGGAATCAACTTAGCATTTGCTAAGTCATCTCTGTGCTTAGTTTGTTTCTCGTCAAACGGTCGGGATGGTCCTGCTCGAGCAGTGGATGGAGACGCTGGCAGTCCTCTCGTGGATGATAAATGTATACATGTAGACATCGACATGACTCTTTCAATCATCAGGTCGGTCAAAACTTCCTCAACAACTCTTTCTGCAGTTCTCAACTCATCCGACATACACGCTCGGGGTTAACAATCTCAGGTGTGGGGGCGGTAGCTTAGACACAGTAACGAGAGAGAGAGCACAAGCACAATGATCATGGTATAAACTCAACGTAGTCTGTGGGCTCAAATTCTCAATTGGAAAAAGTGTTCTTGGTGCGTGGCGCGGTGGGATAAATAGGTAACTCGACAACGGGTCCCTTGCAATGAGTATGAGGTCTTCATTAACTTGGTTATGTTCATTATGGCGTGGTCTCAATGGTCGGATGGCGAGCAGGTTGGACATAAATGGATTTATATCCGTTCGGAGCATTGATCTAACGGTTATAACGTTCCACAACGGCTATATTGCTTCGCCATGGCGAAGTTCCATGTGTCACTGTTCTGATATCCTGACGAAGCTCCAATTTTGTAAATTTTCCTTCTGTGAGGTTCCCTCTGGGACTTTCTGTAACTTTTCAATCTTATTCCTCTTCTTACTTAGATTTCTAGCCTTCTTTCCAATGAGCTTCGTCTCAGTATGCCTTTTTCCATTCTGATTCTTACCTTCTCTTAACATAGTTACTTCATGTTGTTGAAATTCTTTCCTAGGATTCAGAGGTAGTACCTCTTCTTTGTCTGGGATAAGTACTTCAGTCTTTTGTTGGTACTCTAATGTTCTTGCAGCTTCGACATATGGGTCTCTAGTGTTAAATAGCTTCGATCTGTTCTCCTGTTCTGCAATCAAGTGTGTGATCCTTCTAGTCATGAATTCTTTTAACTCCTGCTTTTGTTGTTCTAACACTGCTTCTTCTTCCTTCCTTCTGGCTTGGTCTCTTTCAATCCAAGGGTTGGCTAGTAACATGGTAAACGGGGCACTGTCTTCAATAAATTTAATAATCTCAGAATCTTCTTCTGCCGAAGTTCCATTAACATGCATAGGTACATGGGCGAGCTTCCCACACAGGTTTACCAGTTTTCCTCTGAATAATCCTATTCCTCTTAATGAAGGAATGATAGTAGGCTTCCCTATATCTTCTCAAGTTATTTCTATCATGATATTCACCTGTGTTTCCTCATCCAGAACACAGTCAATGTCGAAGTCTCCTATTCTTGCTTCGATGCATTCTTTTTCTTCGAATATCCCTGATAAGTTGATATGTCGGTGCTCATTCAGGGTTTCTTTCATCTGTAACAATACTTTCTCTGATTCTTTCTAGGATTCCGTCATTTCTGGATCTCCCTTAGGGTTTTCCTAGTTCAGATTCATTCTTTCAACTTTAGCAATCATTCTAGGGCAATCCAACACTTCATGGTCCATAGCTTTGCAACAAAGACAACTAGGTCTTCTTCCAGAGCATTCCTTGGCAAGATGTCTTGGTATTCTGCAACTGTAACAGAGGGTTAATCCTCACTTTCTTTTAAATGATCCCCAACTTCTCATGTACTGCGCACTAGGAGCATAGGGGCTAACCTGAAACAAATTCTTTCTAGGATCCTGGATCCACTTGTTAGTCCAAACATTCTTTCTATGCATAGGTATAACATATCTTTCACTATTCTTATCAGATCTACTCATATCAAGCATTATTTCATCTATTAGGGCCCTAGTTTTCAAGCTAGGATAGAACCTATCAAACATACGTAGATCCATACTCTAGAAACAAAAATTTCCACTTATCTTACTTTTACAGAGCACAAAGCTTCCATATCTAAAACTTTTCACTATTCTTACCTTTATCAGAGCACAAAGCTTGCAGATATTACCTCTTTTACTCATAAATTCTCACTTTTACCTTTCTTAGAGCACAAAGATTTCAGATCTTGCTTCTCTCCTTCAAATCAGACTTCTTTTATTCAGATTGGGCTTCTTTCTTTTAGCACAGATCTTTATAAATCAAGTAGAATATTGCACACTAGAGTGACGGATCTATGCACAGAGATTTCACAACTTCAGGATGAATCTTTGCACAAAGCTCATTCTTTCTCAATTCCCAGCAATCACAGTTTCAAGTCCCAACAACGGAACCATTTTTTGGCACAGGGGCAGGCCCAGGGTTCAACGCTACAACAACGCACCAACAAAACCCTAACTACTGGCCCTTTCGGCAACACCTGCAGAGCAAATGAAGTCTCACCCAAGGTAGAGGAAGGGGTGGTTGTAGGACTCAAGTTTCTACAACCTTAGCTGGGACATAGATCTTTGATTAGGATACTTAACAAAGCACTTAGCATCAATAGTTCATCAATAGTCAACCAATAACTACTGCGCAGATAGAACAGAGCATTGCATCATTCACTCAGATCTGATGTATTTAAGCACTCTATCATGAACATGCAAGTTATATCTAGTAGATCAAGCACTAAGCATCTTCATGTGGATCAGATCTAACACTCTTACACATCATTAGCACAAACCATGAGCAGATTTATCTATTTCTATCAAAGCACTCAGCAAGAGAGTTTATAAACACATTAAGACAAGAACAAAGCATAAAAACACAGTGTTTACATGGTTCACCCCCACCCTGGGGCTACGTACACCAACTCTTCTTCTTTATTTTCTTCAGTCAATCGGTTACAAGCACAGAGCCTCAAAACCCTTACTTCACACAGGACAAAAGATCTGTGCATCTCACTAGATCATTTTTCCTTCTGTTCCAGCACTAAGCCTTCCACAATCTTGCTACAATGACTTGCACTTAACTCTGCAAGTCTACACAGTATGCACAAATCCTTACAAGTCCTGATCACACATATCTAACTCTTGGCACTTAGCCTACTTGAATACTAACATCACATAGATGCCTTCTTCTCTCCCTTATATTGCCTATACAACTATTTATACATACAAAATAGGCCTAAACATGGGTAAACCCATGGGCCAACATCCCATTCCTGTTACATATTCCCACATCCCCAAAAGGACCCAAAAATGGGCTGAGATCCCGCGATCTCTGCTTCATCTTGCGCTCCTCCTTCGACAGGTTGTCGAAGTCCAAAAATAATTCAAACTTGACCAGATATCAACAAAATATGGTCAAGGGCCAACAGTGTGGGTGTAAGCGTGTTTCTGATACATTCTTCCATGACTGTAACATATTAACCTAAGTACTAAACTTTGTGCATTATGGGTTGTTAGCATTAAAACTTAATAATTGTATGTCTGGCACAAGAATGACGATTTTGTTGCAACATTGTACATTGGTATTGATATGTTGTATATGCATTATGAATAGAATTGAACGTTGGTTTAAACTGTGTGTAATCCATTTTTTGTTTGCATAAAAGCCTGGTGGATTGACACAGTACATTGTCATATAATTGTTACATGTTCAATCTTAGAAAAAACAACCTAACTAAACACAATATCGATGAACTACAAGACCACCAGACCATGTCAATGAGAACAGGCCTTAAATCCAGAAAAGAAGCAGCAACGAAGACTCAAAGGCAATTTTTTTTAATAGCAAATATATTTAAAAAAAAAAACACTAAGTATTGTACATCTATCCCTAGAAATTGGACCCAGTTCTTCAGGCCAAAACATTGAATGTATCTGCCACAAACATAGGCACGAGATCCGCACTATGCAGGATCCTTACAGTTTTCTCCTCGATGAATCATCATGTGGTAAAATTGATAGTTTTCAGAAGCTTCCCATGACGAAGAAGATGAAAAACGTTGCAGGGAAAATGGAATAGCCCTTAACTGAAAGTTAGAACACAACTAGAAACCACCTTCAGGGACACAAGTTGCACGTGTAATTTCAGAGGCCCAAATTAGTCCATTACTGGTGGAAGGAGATGACTAGTAGAAATATGCCTTGCAACAATGAGTTTTGGACCTAATTCTCGAAGATGTTAATTGTATATTCAGAGAAAAAGACAACAGTCCCGCAAGTGAATAATTTTTTGTCTTGAAATATATCTCTCGAAGCATCAACATATCATTTCTTTACAATGAAACTCTTTCGCCCAGAATGGACTAATTTGGATCTCTGGAATTCCTACTTTCGAGCTGCAAACCAACTATTGTGTTCAACATCGGTTTCTTTTCTAAAACTCCTTTTCATGTTGTCAGGACCGCCATCATTGAGCTGGGAAGTTTCACTCGTTATGGTTGAATTCAATTTGGACACGGGAGTGGGAACAATCTCTGCATTTCCATCATCCATTTCCGTATCATCGCCCATCAGATGATCTTCTTCCAGCTCGGAATCCATGACATCAACCTCTATGCCAGCCATCAATGCAATTTTGCAGATTCTCAGAGCAGGCAGTGTTTCCTTGGAATTCTTTGGCTTGAAATATACCTCTCGGTGCACCAACGAACCATCTCCTTTTTTGGTCCTGGGCGGAGGGAGATGAATAGTAAGAATATGCCCTGGAATAGTGGAACCTCTGACCAATATGCTGGAATGTGTTTACTGTATCTAGACAAAACTACTGCCATAAGTTAACGAGAATTTTCGTTTGCTCCAGACGATGTTTGAAATGAAAATTAGGGAGGGATAATATAACCCTCCGCAAATTATGGTTTGATGTGTATCAATGGAATATCTCCTCGATCCTTTCGCTGATAAATGACAATCTCTAGGGTTCATGTGGAATGACATGTTACCATTAAAGCTCACTAATTGCATATTTAGAAAAAGCGTGAAGGTCGCGGTGACGACGAAGAGAGATGAAGAATTAGAGATTTCTTAAAGGTGCCAACCCGTTGGCGCACAAAAACAAATTGCATCATGTTTAATTCGTAGTAATGACAAATCTTCTCCTGCCTTGCAGACATTAATGACAATCTTAATGGTTCCTGCAAGATGAACTACTAGCATTAAAGATTAATTATTGCATATCTAGAAACAAGTACGAAGGTAGCGGTGATGGCAAATTGCCACGAAGCATTGTACATTTTGTGCACCCGCCAACCCACGAAACAGATTCGAAGAAATGCCCAAGTATGGAAAGCGGTTGGGAGGGTTACCAAAAAAAAGGGCAAAATATATATCCAGGGTAGACAATCCCGCACTTAGACATTTTCCAAAAAACGAGTAAGTAAAGAAAGGGAAAGCAGAGAGAAAAGATAAAGTGGATGGCAATTTTCAGAAGCGGGAATTGGTCTTAACAGTAACTATGGAGTGCATTAAACATGTTAACAAGTTCTTCAATCAAGGAATAGGTACACCGAGCGATGTTTATAGTTTCCAGGATTTGTTTGTATAAGAAAAGCATCGAAAAGCTACAACACAATCATTTCTTGGATGTTTAAGTAAAGTTTTTGTACTGTTAGTTTCACCACAAGTATAACAACGACGAATTTGAATTTTAATGTCCTTTCCTTCATATGATTGTTCCATTAGACTTCGCATAGTATATATTCTTTTATTTCAATTTGTTTGCTAATTTGTGGATCGCGGAAGTCAAGGTGTTGTTTGCAGGCGGCGGAACAATGGAAATGCAATATTGAACCCGCCTATTCGGTAACTCGCCTTTTTGGAAAACCACAAGCCAAAAAGTTTGTGCAATATGAAACGGGGAAGTCGTCGGTCGAGTTGGTGACATAAAAGTAAGTGAAATCTGAAGACGTGCATCCGCCGACTTCCACAACTAGTAATTTTCCGAAAAACGAGTAATACACACTAAATATGTACTATAAAGTATGCACATGAGATTTTATAGAGCATGTACCGATCCCACATTCCATACTTAGCCACTTTTTGGATTGCGGGTTCTCAGGCTCGCAGGCTCAAAATTGGGCCTCTATTGTTTCATGTCCTACAAATAGCACCCAAGAGTTCCACAATATACAAATTAACACGCGGACTTGCGGGCTGGTTGGCTCAACATTGCATTTTTGTTTTTTCGTGTCCTTCAAACACCACTCAGAGTGCCGCCATATACAAAATGACAAACAGACTCCAGGGCTGGCAGGCTCAAGATTGCGATTGTTTACGGATGTTGATCCCTATCAACTATCTAACACTACCTAAAAACATTATTTTCAATACTAAAGTATTAATATTAAATATTGATAAAGTACAATTTAATTACATAAAATTATTAAAGGATGATAAATATTTTATTTAAAAGAAAAACTCACGTATTCGGAAACTTGGGCTCCAAAATTTTTGTATAATATGAAATGGGGAAGAGGTAGGTCGGGTTGGTGATATAAAAGTGGGTGGAAATCTGAACACGTGTATCCTTCAAGTTCCACACCTACAAATTTTCCCAAGAAACCAGTAATACATACTAAATATGTACTTTTATAAAGTATGGCCATGAGATTTTATAGAGCATGTATGGATCCCTCATTCCATACTTAGCCACTTTTTGCATCGCGGGTTCTCGGGCTGGAGGGCTCAAAATTGGGCCTCTATTGTTCTGTGCTCTACAAATGGCACCCAGAGTTCTGCAATATATAAATTGGCAAGCGGGCTATTTGAATTTTAAGGGCCTTATGTTGATGTGATAGCACAATTGGACTTGAGCCAATTTATATTTGTTTATTACAATATGAAACAGGGAAGCGGTCGGTCGGATTGATCGTGAGTTCTTGGACTGGCGGGCTCAAAAGTGGGCCTCTATTGTTCCGTGGCCTACAAATAGCACCCAGAATTCCATGATATACAAATTGACACGCAAACTTGTGGACTAGTTGGGTCAACATTGCACTCTTGTTGTTTCGTGTCATACAAACAACACTCGGAGTTCGACGACATATAAATTGACAGACAGACTCCAGGGTGGCGGTCTCAAGACTGCGATTGTTTAAGGATGGTAATCCCTATCAACTATTTAACATTATCTAAAAACATTATTTTCAATACTAAATTATTAATATTAAATATTGATATTGTACAATTTAAATAGACAAAAAGGTTTGTACAATATCAAACGGGGAAGCGGTCGGTTGGGCTGGTGATATAAAAGTAAGTGAAATCTAAAGACGTGAAACCGCCAACTTCCGCACCAAGAAATTTTCTGAAAAAAACTAGTAATACATAATATGTACTTTTAGAAAGTACGGACAGGAGATTTTATAGAGCATGTATTGATCCTGCATTCCATACTTAGCCACTTTTTGGATTGTGAGTTCTCAGGCTGGCGGGCTCAAAATTGGGTGCCCTACAAATAGCACCCAGAGTTCCGCGATATACAAATTGACAAGTGGGCTTGCGGGCTATTTGAATTTTAAGGGCGGTGTGTTGATGTGATAGCGCAATTGGACTTGGGCCAATTTATATTAGTTTATTACAATATGAAATGGGGAAGCGGTCGGTTGGGTTGATCGCGGGTTCTCGGACTAGCGGGGTCAAAAGTGGGCCTCTATTGTTATGTGGCCTACAAATAGCACCCAGAATTCTGCGGTATACAAATTGACACGCGGACCTGCAGGCTAGTTGGGTCAACATTGCACTCATATTGTTTCATGTCATACAAACAACACTCGGAGTTCGACGACATACAAATTGACAGACAGACTCCAGGGTGGCGGCCTCAAGACTGCGATTGTTTACGTATGGTAATCCCTATCAACTATTTAACATTATCTAAAATCATTATTTTCAATACTAAATTATTAATATTAAATATTGATATTATACAATTTAAATAGACAAAAAGCTTTGTACAATATCAAACGGGGAAGCGGTCGGTCGGGCTGGTGATATAAAAGTAAGTGAAATCTAAAGACGTGAAATCGTCAACTTCCGCACCAAGAAATTTTCCGAAAAAACTAGTAATACATAATATGTACTTTTAGAAAGTACGAACATGAGATTTTATAGAGCATGTATTGATCCCGCATTCCATACTTAGCCACTTTTTAGATTGCGAGTTCTCAGGTTGGCGGGCTCAAAATTGGGTGCCCTACAAATAGCACCCAGAGTTCCGCGATATACAAATTGACAAGTGGGCTTGCGGGCTATTTGAATTTTAAGGGCGTTGTGTTGATGTGATAGCGCAATTGGACTTGGGCCAATTTATATTAATTTATTACAATATGAAATGGGGAAGCGGTCGGTCGGGTTGATCGCGGGTTCTCGGACTGCCAGGGTCAAAAGTGGGCCTCTATTGTTATGTGCCCTACAAATAGCACCCAGAATTCTGCGATATACAAATTGACACACGGACCTGTGGGCTAGTTGGGTCAACATTGCACTCCTATTGTTTCGTGTCATACAAACAACACTCAGAGTTCCACGACAAACAAATTGACAGACAAACTCCAGGGTGGTGGCCTCAAGATTGTGATTGTTTACAGATGGTAATCCCTATCAACTATTTAACATTATCTAAAAACATTATTTTCAATACTAAATTATTAATATTAAATATTGATATTGTACAATTTAATTAGACAAAAAGGTTTGTACAATATCAAATGCGGAAGCGGTCGGGCGGGCTGGTGATATAAAAGTAAGTGAAATCTGAAGACGTGAAACCGCCAACTTCCGCACCAAGAAATTTTCCGAAAAAAATGAGTAATACATAATATGTGCTTTTAGAAAGTATAGACACGATATTTATAGAGCATGTATTGATCCCGCATTCCATACTCAGCCACTTTTTGGATTGCAGGTTCTCAGGCTGGCGGGTTCAAAATTGGGCCTCTATTGTTATGTGTCCTACAAATAGCACCCAAGAGTTCTGCGATATACAAATTGATAGATGGACTTGCGCGTTGGTTGGCTCAACATTGCACTTTTATTTTTCCGTGACCTCCAAACAACATTCGGAGCTCCCCAATATAGAAATTGACACACGGGCTCTAGGGCTGGTGGGCTCAAGATTGCCATTGTTTACGGATGGAAAAGTGCTAAAATGAGCCATACCACATTTGCGTCACATAAGTTATATTAAAGGGAAAAGCATTTTCTTTATAGTTGTGTGTCCTACAAACAACACCCAAAGTTCCGCACTATACAAATCGACAGTCGAACTTGCGGGTTGGCTGGCTAAAAAAATGACTCATAGTTCTGCGATATACACATTGACAGATGAAGCATACAACCAATAACCAAGTAAACTTGTGGATTGTATTCCTAGTTGTTGTTTTCTGTGCTCGCCACCTTCGCACTTCTTTCCAAGTATATATCTTGGCAGGAAAATGTTATATATGTTACAGATGTGAATATATTGTCCCTTCTTTTTCGTCTTCTATACTTAGCCAAATATTCGTTTTTATTTTCCCTGAACTTTATCTTTCTCATCACTTATTCATTTTTTCCAAACAACTCTCGGAGTTCTGCGCCATACAAATTGACATACAGACTCCAGGGCTCCCAGGCTCAAGATTGCCATTGTTTACGGATGGTAATCCTTATCAACTATCTAACATTATCTAAAAACATTATTTTCAATACTAAATAATCAATATTAAATATTGATATTGTACAATTTAATTAGACAAAAAAGTTTGTTCAATTTCAAACGGGGAAGCAGTCGGTCGGGCTGGTGATATAAAAGTAAGTGGAAATCTGAACACGTGCATCCACCAACTTCCACACCTAGATATTTTTCGAGAAACAAGAAATACATAGCAAATATGTACTTTTATAAAGTATGGACATGAGATTTTATAGAGCATGTACGGATCCTTCACTCCATACTTAGCCACTTTTTGGATCGCGGGTTCTCGGGCTGGCGAGCTCAAAATTCATCCTCTATTGTTTTGTGTCCTACAAATAGCACCCACAGTTCCAAGATATATAAATTGGCAGGCGGACTTGCGGGTTGTCTGTCTCAACATTGCACTTCTATTGTCCCCTGTCCTCCAAACAACACTCGAAATTCCGTGACATACAAATTGACAGGCGGACTCCAAGACTGGCGGGCTCAAGATTGTGATTGTTTACGGATGGTCATCCTATCTAACATTATCTAAAAACATTATTTTCAAATACTAAATTATTAATATTACATATTGATATTGTACAATTTAATTACATAAAAATATCAAAGGATGTTAAATCGCTTATTTAAAAAAAATGAAGGAAACAAAACAAAGTTTTTTTAAGATTCTATCATTGCAAGCATAACAACGACCAATTTGAATTTTAAGGGCCTCTTGTTGATATGATAGCACAATTGGACTTCGCACAGTATACATTCGTTGATTTCAAACTAATCCAGGAGATTAATTTTACCAAGTTCATCAATCAAGGAAAAATGTTAAAACAAGCCACATACTACATTTGCGTCATGGCGCCATAGAAATTATCAGGCGGATTTGCGGGCTAGTTGGCTAAAAAATTGCAATTCTATTGTTTTGTGTCCTCCAAACAACACTCGGAGTTCCACAATATACAAATTGACAGACGAAGTATACAACCAAGAACCAATTAAACTCCAAACAGGTTGCAAGCAAGTTCCCACAAGGTTCCATAGAGTAGGACGTATCGTCCTTTGCATCAAACAATTTGATATACAAAGAAAAGACGTCGTGGAATTCGTTTTTTCTTACATCCGGTATATGTACCCAGTAGAAAATAATCGGGGCCATGGGATATATGAAGTTTGTTGCTATGCTTCCCATTGTTAGATCGAACAATCTTATGCGCATGCAATTCCAAGTAGTCAAGTCCGACGAACATTGATCTGGATGTTGAAGAAATATTACAGAGAAACATGAGGTATTTTTGTTTCCTGCCAAAGTTTGATAAAAAAAAATTCCCTTCTTCAGTCGATATGAAAAATTGCATTGTCCTCATTTAAGGTAAAAAAATTATGTGTGCGAAAGTCGCGCAGCATGTACACATTGCTTGCCTTTTTCTGTAGATATGTTTCATATGACAATTCTGCCAACTTAGGAAGCACATTTTGTAACAGAGGTTGCCTAACCGTACAATGCACAGTTGTGTTGCCCATGGTTCAGATGACAACATTCAGGCAATGTCCATATATATATGGACATTTTTCACCGCATCACAGACAATCAATCGTATCATCACTTATCAAAGCGAAGGCAGAAGCAGGAGAGTTGCATTTCGCACATACAGGTTCAAAGGGGGTCGAGTACGCATTCTCTGCAACTAAAACACCTTCAACCTGGGAACCCGAGCATAGG
>SNQJ01S0033798.1:150186-165272 GCA_010110895.2 Picea sitchensis
AAAGATAATTCCAGCACAAAATGATCATGAGCATAAATAGATATATAATCCCATGGATATGGGTGGAAGGGAGGAAATCCTGCTAGAAAGAGAAACCATCAGCCTAATGATCCTTCCTCAAAGTGTAGCCACAAGCATGATCAATCCATCTCTGAAGAGGGATACTATACATAGATGACAACTTGTCTTCATATTCACTTAGAATATCACTTCTCCCTAAAGGTTGAGAAAGGACAAGAGATCCAAAGAAAATCATATGATTTCCCAAACAAGAGGAAACGAAGTAAGGTACACCCTTAGAGAGAAACTCCTCCATCGGACTTGGCAAATGTCTCTTCTTTGTCTGCAAATCCCTACCCAAAGTCTCAACATGAAACTACTTATGTTTGGTAGTATGGACCTTGGAGTGCTTTGGGCAGGGCACAACCTGATGTGTATCAGAATCTAAGTATGGTGGTTGAAAATCATCTTGAAAATGTTGTGTCAAGTCATCCTCGAATGGATGGAACAAATTTGTAACCATATCATCAGGTTGGCACATATATGGACCATCTGGCTGTAAAAAGAAATCCTTTGAGAAAATGCTTTATGTATCCTTTATCCTAGATGTGCCTTCAATGTTGTAGATAAGATCTCTGTAAAAAATGAAACAACCCAAATCCCATCTGCATCTCCCAATCTGTATGAAATCATTAATGTGATCGTCAACTATATCTGGGGGTTGTTCCATGATTTCATCTGCATCATAGATGTTGATTACTTCTTCACAAGACTGGACAATTTCATCTTCTTCAAAAGGGATAGTAGATAACAATGTTTCGTTTTGGCCTTCTGTAAGAGAAACTTCACCGAGATCCTTTTGGAAATTTTCTTCATTTCCATAGTCATGGAACAAAGCATCATCAAAGTTTTCAAAAGGATTATAACTCATCATGTTCTATTGTTGATGTGTAGGAGGATCATAGGTCTAGATGTCCTCATCAAACAGAAGGGAAGATGCTTCATCTTCATCAAACATCTCATCTATATCTTCAACATATAAACTTCTTCGGGATGTGCTTGGTAATTTTCTTCACATGTTTGTCCTTCAAGCACTTCTTCACCTACTGTCTCATCATCGATCGAAAAACCTTCTCTACAAAGAGTGTGTTTGAGCTCTTGGAAAGCATCTTGCAAACTTTGAGTAGCTAACTGATAATGCCTGAGAAATTCTTCAATGATCTTTGTATAAGAAAGGATACTCTTCAGATCACATGAGTGTGCAAGCCAATCTTTTTGACTTGATTCCAATGAAGACACGAAAATTTCCATCATCACATCTTCATTTATCACATTTAAGCTCAAAGCATACTTCATATAATTCACGACATGGGTGACTGCTAGAGCTTGATCACCATAAAATTTAGGGAAATTTTCCCTCCACTCAGTGAAGCAATGATTTGGATATCTAGAGATATTATGAATATCCAGAGAAGGATACACATTATGGAATGCCCATGGTAAGTCTCGTGAGGCCATAGTTCCATCACTTAGGGTAAATCCTTAATGGATTCGCCAGATGGAACTAATGCTCATCAAAGGATGGAAAGGGAAAGGGAAAAGTGGGTTCTGGGAAGGTGGAGTCGCCAGATGAGCTTCAAGATGAGCTCATCAAGAAGGGTGCAAAGGGAACGTCCCTTGGGTGGAGTTTCTAGGAAAGCTAAGGGAAAGGCTTTGGGATAGCTTACCAAAGTGTCATTAAGGCATGAAGAGGATTCAAAATACTCCCCGACAGCAATGCCAAAAAGTTATAGCACAATTTGTAGGTTGGGCAAAGCTCGACCCAATCACAAAAGCAAGTGCTAAAACTAGGAAATCCTACACCCAATGTCACCTTGTTGTAGGTCCCGCACTTCAAGGGTGACTAGGTCACTCTAGGGAGGCGATCTTGGTGACCCTAGGGGGAATGAGATGTAGATGGATGGATGATGAATGTGGAACCCCTAGAATTCAAATCTAAGTGGAATGAGAAGTGGAAAGATATGCCTTGTAAACCCCACAAGTGTTGCCCCAAAGGTGTAGTACTTCTTGAGATGATTGTACCTACCCGAGACACAAAGAAAGACACCTTGAAATGATATATGTTAGTATGGATCAGCAAGTTAATCTTGTTGTCCCTGATTTTCAGCAACAGATAACAGTTTATATCAACAATTCAAGCATCTAAATCAGCATGTAAAAGCATAAGATCAACCAACAATACTACCAATGAATTTGGCAATAAATTGGGGCTTGAATATAGCACTTTGAAAATGAATAAAGCAAGTTGTTATAAAAGTGATTTTCTGCAGTAAATTATCAGCCTTATGGTTGTAGAATTCAATTACATGCAGCAGAAACATCAAGCATAGAAAAGTGCCAAGAACTAGCCCAAAAAGTGGGCCCTAGTTAGTAGACTAGGTGAGTGAAGTTAGAGAAAATTCTTAGGGTTAGTTTGTGAGATAAAAGAGATTTATTAGCTAGGGTTATGCACCCCTAATGAATGTAGGTTAATGTTTACAACAACAATCAAAGTAGAGAGAGAAGAGGGATGCCTCAATGAGGCAAAAGAGCTCAAGGCTCAAGAAACTCTTCTCCAAAAATATAAACTTGAAACTAGCAAAAATCACTCTTTCCAAGCAATGATTTTATATCGCCAATGCAAAAAAGAAATAACTAGGGCCTTTAAATATTGGGTTAATGGAGTCAAGTAAATGAACTAGAGATGTTACTTCCTTGGGGGTGTAAACCCTCTTAATTCCCAAGGCAAGTATCTCTAGTTAGGGTTTGATAATGAGGGGTGTAAATCCTCTTACTTCCTCAAACAAACCTTTGCCATATCAATAAACTTCAAGCAATAAATGATGAAGACTAGAATGGGGGTGTAAATGCTCTTATTTCCCACTTAGCTACTGTCAAGATAATCCTTGACTTGAAACAAATGATAACATAAGAGTAAAAACCATACCAAATCAAGAAGATGCTAAGATAATCCACCATAAAACCTAGAAACCATTCATCCAAGGCTAGCACCTCACTCCTCCATCAACCATTCACCAAAGATAGCCATAAACAAGAGCACAAGAGACAAATATGCCAAGAGTGTAGCGAAAATTTCAGATCTAGTCTTCTAACAAGAGGGAGAGTTATGTTCAAATGAGATCTTATGATCTCTTGTTTATACAAAATGTCACCAAGGTGACTTGTCCACATATTAAGGGGTAAACTACAAGACTAGGGGTCAACAACCCTAATCTTGCCCCCTTTAACAAAGTAATAGTAAACAATTCATTTAAAATTTCACATTTGAACAAATAAAACCTTAATTTACATGGACGTCACGCTTTTAGGGGACGTTTTTCCACTTGGGACAAGTCGTTGGTGTTGGAGAAGCTATGGTAGGCCTCCAAAGGCCACATGTCAAGCATCTATGCAATATCCTAATGGCCAAGGCCTCATCCTCCTCAAAACATCCATGTGTCAATGAGTGGTAACACCACCACCAAACCCTATCCCCAAAATATGACGTCAAGCTCAAAGAGAAGATGTTTTTCCCCTCCTGGGAAAATTGTTTGGCATGTGAGGGTTGGGCTAAGTCTTCCATATCATCTTCTAGGTCTCCAATACTTCGTCTTTGTGATTCGACATGTGGACCCTTGGCATCCAACTTGTGGGATTGCAGCCCCATGGAAGCACAAGCTAGGCTTGTTCTTCCAAAACTTTCCACCAACTAGGTCCTGCAAAGACAAATGAGCACGCCCTCCAAGGATCTCAATTCAAAACATCATGATAAATAAATCCAATCAATAAATGAGCCACCTAAGAATGTGCATCAAAGATCACTATATCAAACAATTAATTGCTCAAAGCATTATGCGACTTGTCAAGCTTGAGTATGGGAGGGTTGACGAGGTGTCATATTGGGTAGATCTTTCCCTAGGTCAAGGAGAGTTTCCAAGAGATCCCTCTCTAAGCCATGTAAAGTGGGTGAAGTAGTTGGGGTCAAGGCTCAATGGGCATAGGGCTCACGACATACAAGAGTTTGTAGTGTCTCATTCATGGGTTCCTTTGTAGAGGGTGTGTGGTACCTTCGTCCGCAATGCACTTTTTCCAAGCCCGGTATTTTCCATTCTTTCACAATTTTAAGGAAAATTTGAAGGCCACTGCCCTAGCGTGGTGTCCAGATAATGGTAGTGTCAGCCACAAACACCTAGTGGAAATAAGAAGGTTAGCTCATGAAGAGAACCCCTTTCTCTCATCCATGCAACTGAGAGCCATTACCTTGTCTTAATGGCCAGATGATGGTAATGTCATACCACTAGATATTTATGGACACGATAGGTCGGCTCGTGATGACACCTCTTATCCTCCAACTAACCTTTTAATCATTTTCAATCATATTTTATTGTGGGTCCCCCTTTACTCAAAGATAAACATTTCATTGCTTTCTTGTGTGATCCCTGGGCGAAGCATCTAGAAGGTTCATACATAGGATTTTATCTTTTGCCCAACATCAATCCCTCTGGGCCTTTAGCCCCTTCTTCCCATAGAATAAGGTACAACACCTTATTGGGTCAATACACCCTGAAATCCCAAGAGATAAGGAAATGGGGGGAAACAGTGATGGAAAGTGGTAAGTATGGTCAGGAATGGTACGATGGTTCTTCAAGGGAGTTCCTAGTAGCAAACCCATCCCCAAGGAAGACCACTTACTAGGGAACAATGTCAACCCCCGAGGTGAAGCAAGGCAAAAGGCATAATTTCCAAGCATATATAATGAAATCTAGAGCAATCTAAGATACAACATACTCAAATGGATTAAATATTGAAATGATTCTTACCATAATACTGACTTGTACCTCATGGAGCAAGGCCCATTTCCTTCTGGAAGCCAGCTGATGTGGTGGATGCCATCTGGAAATTTGTGACCTTTGTGGTGGTGAGAAGGGCCTCCATCTGTGCAAAAGGATATTGTTGGTCATGTAGTCTCTCGGTACTCCACATCTACAACCCAAGGGCCTCGAGACATAATCTCCTTAGTTATTCATAAAGGGATAACGGTCTTGAACCCTTATCCTCGCGTGGCAGACTTCCTCTTGTCAAGCATCCATGGCTGCATGTGTTTCTAGTGGATTATGTGCCATGTAGTTCTCAACGGTTGAGATGGAATCCTATTAGGAACGAGGGAGAGGAAGGTTTGAACATTCTTGTTCTCGTCTGCTCGTGGAATGCCCTCAAACCATTATAATTATCCAGCAGCATGTGACTGTGCAAAGACCGAAGATGAAGTTACCCTCTCTTTGTTGTCGCCACACTATACTTTGAATGCACCTATCTGTGCTTCGAATTCTAGCATTGCTTTGATAGCCAACTCTGCTTGTCTTGACAAGAAGAGCCATCAAGATTTCTAAATTCTGCAGTGGTTTTACAAATATATGGTCACGACCTTCTCCAAATTTCATAATGGCGTGCGTACTATGGGGGTTATGTTGAATTGAATACCTAGACAATTGTCCTTGTTGTTCCTTTAACGCCCGCTGCTGAGAAGTGCATTGGAGTGTCGCCATTTCTAATTGTTCTCTTGTACGATCCAAGCTCTCGATATAACAATCAAACCTCTTGTTGGCGCTCGAATCATTGTGGTTCTTCTCCCACACATTTCTCTTCATGTCCATTGCTATCAAAGTTCATACCTGCTTGGTTAGAGTAACAACCCTCATTGATTATTTAATTCCTTGCATGAGGTGACGTTGAGGTGTGTCCAGTGTGGCCTAGAGTCGCGAGCCCTTCCATGTGGTTGCTAGCTACTCTAAGTTTGGCATAGAGCTAGCAATGGGCACCTGAATTGGGAGAATGTTATTTGTTCATTATAGAGTTGGATGTTTGTCATTTTTAAAGGAACAAATATATTTTATATTAAAAAAGTATTGGGATGTGTTGGTGAGCATAATAATACAAAAATTAAGTTGTTACATAGTTTATAATTTATCAAATATTTCTTATTAATAGAGGTGATAAATGTTATTTGTTTATTATAGAGTTGGATGTCTGTATTTTTTTAACGAATTAATATATTTTATATTAAAAAAAGTACTAGGATGTGTTGGTGCGCATAATAATATAAAAAATAAGTTGTTACATAGTTTATAATTTGGTAGTTGAACAAAATACTAGGAGATTGTTATACAAAGAATAAAATTATCCTTCGTAAAGGATATCCAAAAACTTTTGCYAGTGTAAATCTTGAAAAAGACTCTTAAAACCAATTCTTCTTTGCAAAAYATAAGGGAAAGTTATGTTTAATGGAAAYCATAATTACTGTAGGATTCATCTTGACCAACATGAKATGGATGTGATTCATGTATTTCCATGTCCRCGTCTTCACTAATYTGATATAAAATCCCTTCTTTGAGTTCCCCTGGAGCTAATTCCATTAACATTTGAAGATTCRTAGTTGTAGACTGGAAAGTCTTATTCTGATTGATGACCAATTGATGAAGCATATTGCATTCARACTCTAAGACTTGAATTTGCCTCATTTTTTGCAGCAKCATTTCCATTAGCAAATCATACTCATTGTTATGAGTTTCCTCRTGACTATGCAATTTGGATGTTATAGAAAATATGGAAGTCTTGTTATCAKATATGAGGTCCYCGTGCCTATGGATTATCCTTTGAACTTCATATATTTCATGGAGAGGGTAACACCCTTGGTGGGGTTGGTTTCCCAAGTTATTCGTTTTCCACCATAGCCAAATGCTCCAAACCCAATTCTTAGATTCCAAACAGGAGTACCACGAGTTTAGCACTTGCAATCCTTGACTCAAGTTCCAAACCTAGAACAAATTCACAACACACTATGAAATCATATAACCATATTAAAATAACTAAAGGGATATGTCCAAAGATGGTGATGCCACTTACCAATTTAACTTTCAAGGTCAAGGAAGATGCCTCCTAGAATGAACATCCCAGGGCCAAAGGAACCTTTCCCAAAACAAAGCTTCTGAGACCATCAAATTTTGATGCCATTATCCCTCCTCCGTTCAACCTTATGACTGATCCTAATTGGAATTAATGGCATAGAGTTAAGTGAGAAGTGTGTGAAGTTACTATAGACTTGATTTCCATCAATGTGTGCTCTTGATCGTTTAATCTTCCCTGCCATTTGAAGTGAGACGTGGAGGGCATGCAAATGCTTGTAATGTTCAATATGATTGAATCAAGGAATAGGGTCAAAGGTTAACCCCCTCTCACTCTTATAACTCCTCCTTCAAGACAATATGATGCATTGGCTAGGCTATATTCCTATCCATTGTGCTCCCTTAAGACATAGAAGAACTCTGTGGATTCAAACTAACAATATTGCTTTTTAATTCTCAGAACAAGTCTAGCAAGAATGCCATCAAATTGAATGGTTGGCTTATTCATAAGTCTTATAATGATAGTTGAGTCACAAATAATCAAAATGTTCTTAATGCATCTTGAGTCCAAGATTTTTAGCTCTTGGAATAGGTTGAGTGCCTAAGCTTGGTTGGTTGTAGATACTCCTAGCCCCCATTCATAGTTCACATCTTACTTTCCATCGAGGTCGAAGATTACCCTCAACTTGCCACCCTTGAAAATTTTGTTCATTACATAAGTTGGGGTGGTTAATACAAGGAAACTTGGTATGGATTTTATGAATAGTTTGAAGTTATATCATGTGTGCGTGTATAGATGAATATGATTGATTTACATGAATTAATTAATTTTATCATTATTCTATTCTTAAATGTTTTTATGATTTAGTATTAGGCCCATGGTATAATGTGAGTACCATTGTTATTAGTGGATGGTGTCATACATTATCATTTGTTTTGGTAAGTTAGCATTCTATTCTATTATTGTTTTACAAAAAGCGTACATGTAGTAACCATTATAGCCCACCACTGGGGAAACTAGGACTACAATGGTTAAAAAATAACCATGTTGTTCTTAAGTCTGATGTATAGAGCATTGTACCTTAATAAAGTTTTAATGAGCCTAATTATATCCAAAACAATCATAAAAACTCTAGATATTCTAAGCCTGCTAGGGATGCTATAGTTATTTGTCACTAGGGAAAAGTAAAATGAGAACTCAGAGCATACAACACAAAACCTAGTCCTCATCTTTAGTATTTGAATTGACATGGATAGTTACCAAAATGGAGTATGCTAGCTTCTTTGGATCTAAAAAGTTTTTTTCTTATTGCTAAGCTTGACCATAGTGTTTTGATGTTCCATAGGATTTTGATGAGGGATTCATATTTCTTCTTCGGAAATTCCATTATTTATGAGATACTAAACTCCTATTTATTTCATTGGTTGCTTAGATAAGGCTTTGATATGCCTAAAACTCTGCTCCTCCACTAACTAAGCCACTATTGATTTTGTTTGCCAATAGAAATATTTTTGCTTAAAGTATTTGGTGTCTCGACTTCCAAAAAAACATGTGTTAGGGATCCAAGTCATGATTATTGCATCTATGTCTTTAGAAGAGGTGTTTCCCCTTTTTTCCTTGTCCCTTCGTTCCATTTCTTTGACCTTTTCTTTAATGCGAGCATGGGGAATCAAGTTGTATCTCAAGGCGACCTCCCTCACTTCTTTTTATGCTTTGGTAAGCTTGGTGGGTGTTATTTTGCATTGTCTAGGTTGTCCTCTTCTTGAAGGTTTGTCTAAGTGGACATTATCCATGGGTGCTTTCCCTTTGTGTTTCCTATCAAACATGGTGGAAGACAAAGAAAGGGCTTCCCCCTTGACACTATTCAAACAAATAAGAGGCTAGAAAATTTGGCTTAGTAACTTTCTTAGCAGTCTAATTAGTCTTATATATATATGTTGAGAGTTAATTCTCTTCAAAGGTGGAATTATGACTACGCTTAGGATAAAACCTTATATCCATTGTATGTGAGAACCAAACTCTACACAAACCCTATGGGGTAAGAGAAGATTAAGGATAAATCCATAATGTTGTATAGTCAGGTGAGGAAAGACTGGAATCTGATGCCACATGCATGCTCACTTGACACCATGAGTCTCTACCTTAAGTCCTTGAAGCTTCCAGTAGAACTCATGATAACTCCCATCTTATTAAGCTTACCAGGGATAATGCTTACTTAGGAAACCTAGATTTCTTCTTGTTGGACGAATAAACCCCCATCCCTTCACACCATATCCTTCTCTGCTTTTCTTTCCAAATTTTAATGTCTAATAGTTGCATGCTGACCATTTCTCAAGTTGTTTAAATCTTGTACCCTCTACAGAGGGCATCATCAACAAATCATTGCACTTGTCATCCCATATATGGGATGTCATACATCAGCATTACTCACATTTGATTTTAAATTTAAAATAAAATACCATGTCCCACGTCCAATTTATCGATATATAATCTTATCTTGTCAAGAGAAGAAATATAGGTAACAAATCTTTTTTTTTTAAACACCCGCACATTGTGAGATTAATTTTTTATATATATAACTTCTTTTAAACTCTATTAATAAACAATATTTACAAAAAATTTATATATAAAAGAAGAAAGAATATCAAAGTTCACAAAAACCAAAATATCACAGTGATAAAATAAAAAAGCTTTAGCTCCAACAAAAATTTAAAATTAAAATAACTAGCATACACCCAGAGCAGGGAAAGGGAACGCCGAAAAACACCGAGTAACATATGTTTTTACGACCATCATATTTAGTGAGAGAACAAACAATGAAACAAAGATAATATAGAGAAGTGAATGGTGTAATATATTTTTCCAAGTATATGGCAAAAATAAAAGATGTTATAGGTGCACATTTTTTAATTTTAGATATCATCCAAAGTTATTTGCTATCGAATCATAATTTGTTATGAAAAATAAATAAAACAGAAGACAATTTTTATTATCATCATTGATTCTTGGCATGTCTTCCATCTTAGAAGTAATTTCACAAGCAATTTTGATATAGATGCTAGAACAGAGAGAGCATTCAATACAAAAAGAGTAGCTTGTGTTTCATTCCAACTTGTATAGAGGAAATGATTCACTTAAATCCACAAGTAAATCCACATTTACATGTAGTGGGAGGAATCAGTGGGAAAAACAAGATCTCTGCATGCATCATCAAATCCTTGCATGTTAGAAAAATAGCTATGTGGTACTTCTGCAAGGGTGGATTTGGTAAAATTACACCTCCAAAGATTCTAATTCAAATCCTCCACATGGTGTTGACATTGAGTTGGAAAGTCAAATTGAGAAGTGGTTTAGCAAATGACTAGTAAATGTGGATAGTTCCATTGAGCATGGAATAAGGGGAATTGTGTTCATTTGGAGGTTACTATTGTGGCGTCTTTGGATATGGGACTCGATAAGAGAGCACTCGGAGAAGTGATAGGTGATTACTGTTGGTTTAAAGAATTGACTTATTCGAAGGATTAGAATAAAATCTCTTGGGATACTTTTGGTGGCCTGGTTTATTATATGTAGCCTATATAATCATTTCTCTTTGCCTCTAAGCACAATGGCTTGCAATATTTGTAGTAATCTCTAAACTTTTTTATCCTAAGTATTACTCTACTCTATATAACTTTAGGGAAGTTGCAAGTTCGCTTGGATCATACATTCTCTCTGTGAAGGTGATCAGATATCTATATGACAAAGAGGCAAGAATGCAACATACCCATCAAGTCATGCAAGGATTAGTTGCCTCTTCTCGGCATCACCACTATCAATTGATATGTGATGAATCCTATAGTGTAGATTCCCTTATCTCCCATGTCAATGAACCAGGCATAAGATCGATTCCCTCATGTATATGCATTGTCTCCCCCACAAATGAACTAACCATAAGATCGATTCCATCATGTATAAGCATTATTTTCAAGGAGGTGGTAGAAATTTGATAACATCTTATTGGATTGAGTAGCTAAGTCAAATCTTATTAGATTGAAAACCAAGATCAAATCAGAACTTGAATCTTTTTGGAAGTAATGTTGAAATATGATCTCATTGGATTTGAAATAGATCATCGTCATGGCAAGTTGAAGGTCATACGGTATTTTTAAGTGCAAAGACAAATGGTATTTTTTAATTCATTATGGACAACTGCGCATCCGACGTATATGAGCTTCCATTCCAAATATGCAACAACAATCAATGGTTATAGTATGTGATTAGGGTTTTCCAACCAACGAATCTTGAGCAACCACCGACAAGAAACCTTTAAATGTTGTTTGCATTAGAAAACTATCCACTGTAAAAACACGCAAGTCGTTTTCATTCTTCGGTTACCGTAGTAAGCAATAACGATCGTTGAGACAATACCCCATGGGACTAAAAGGTTATGACCGAGGAGGTGTGTTTGTTTTAAAAAAGATTTGAAAAAACTAGTTTATGGTTTTCAATGTTTTTGAGAAATAGCTATCCTTTTATATTTGTTACCATTTCTTAATTATTTATGTATGTTGGTTATTGGACTAACCTTCAATATGTCATCTCTCCTCAATTTTAAGATGTTGGATCTTAGAAACCACATGAGAAAATAAAGGGAAATGTGAGATATGTATATTTGGCCTGAAATTGTTAATGAAGAAGACTCACATCTAGCAGTCTCAAAAGTCAATTTCAATGAAATAAGAGTCATTTTTAGATACTTAGACCAATTTGTACATAGTGGTGTAGATAATTACTACCACGAATCAAGATGCATTAATTTATAGATTTTAAGCAAGCTTCATGAACCATCAAACATGGATCTAAGGAGAACGAGTGGACGGATTTTATATTTTGAAAAAGTGATTTGAAAAGTTTCACATACATAATTAGCATTTCCAATAACTTTCAAAATAGAGTCTATGATCACATAGTCTATTCCCTCTAGTGAGATAGTTAGGATCATATATGAACCTAGACATAAATCATGTACAACAACACAAATTTACACGTTCGAAATAATTTTTTGCAATTATTTAAGAGAGAGGTTATTTTAAGGGAACGATCATCTATAAGCCTTCATCGTTTGTCTGCCTCTGATGAAAATATGCCACTTTTTTCCACTTGCCGTATGTGTCATCAACTCGTGCACTTGTCCTCTGAGCCCAACCAATTGTTGGCCCTCCCAATTCTACCATACTTTCCAATACTATAGCACTTAAGGCCTATGTAATCGTCTAAGTATCCCCACTACTTTGGGTAACAATAGGGGGAATCTTGTGAGGGATCTAATGATTATATTATCTTGGTCTCTATCTATAGATACTTTCAAAGATTCGATCCATGTACCTACAACCCGCATTGTAAGGTCTGTGGATTCTTCAATTGGAACTAAGACCATAAAAGTCTGACTCTATCTTGGTTTCCTCGAAGAGCTTGTCAATTGGTTCTTCACAAGGAAAAGCCATGGCAATCGAGGGATGTAATGTGCACACCGCACCGGGTTCAGTAAAAGTGAGTTATAGAGGTTATTACGTCATAACAAATTGGGTATTGACAATAGGAATAAATCAAGTGGTTTTTTGTTTCTTTCGGGACCTCCTATTGCTTTCGTTGCTTGGCCCTATTTCTTGTTGTAAAGAAAAGTAACATAAAATCCTTGAACGATTATTTTAAGGGAGAGATTCTCTTCCAATTTCGTCGTTTATTCATGGCCTCTTGCAACCCACCAGTTATCCCTTGTGAAATCCTAGCACAAATAACCACATCCACAGCCACATGTTAGATCACTCATCGCATGACTCATTTTTTGCATAGTACTTGCTTCGAATCTACAAATAGCCATGCCTGCTTCTCTTATTTCACAATCTTTCCTCAAATACCTTCACTTGATTTTCTCTTATTCATGGTTGATTGGGGAAATTTCACACAATCTATGTTGGCTCTATGAAACAATGGAGGGAGGGTTTTGTTTGTAGTGGGACCGCCATTAATTTTTGTCGAGCAAATTAATTAACTTAATTTTGTATCATTAAATCATCAATCCTAGGGTGTAATCTTAGAGGTGCCAACATTGTATGTGTAGCGACTAGGACTAGCGCAACTATCTAATCTACAAAAAATAACATGAAACTACACTAGCAAATCACAAGAAACTCGTTCATTAGGCAACAAAACAAGAAAATATATTGTCGGCGTAGGCTACAATATTTCACTCAAGAAAGGACTGAGTATCATGTAATCTAGTTCCCACCTTGAAGTGAAACTATTCTTTATGATTGCGAAAACAAACCAAGGTATGTAAAGCATTCAAAATCTAATAGATGTGTTAGTTCAACCAATAGTATCAAGGCTTCTCCAAAGGCACCAATCCCAATCTTTCACCTACTCAATGGCCAGGTGTTTAAGAGATTTCAAAGCGGAACCTCACTCGTGAACTATAGGATGCAATTAAATGAATAAAAGCTACAACAAGTAATCTAGCATTTAATTAATTACATCTATCTACAATTTGCAAAGGAAGGAAATTATACTTATCTTAATCTAATGCTAAAGAACTAAATTGCAGCATTGGCCAAGTTGAGGGGCCCTCCTAGCTAGCTTCATGTTGCAAGATAATTGTAACAGTAATGATTGATCATGCTTACATAAATCTGCCTCCAAACATAAACTTGATTACTCTATTATTAATGTAGAAAATTTAAGAATACAAGTTTTAAAGAACAAAGTAATGATCTAGTAGTTACTCCCTCGTTTCTTACAATGAGTGCATACTTATACACAAAATTCAATGAGAATGATAAGATACAATCCCCCAAACCCGTAACTAACAATTCTAATTCAATATGAATTTTACAATTTGGGAAAATTCAGCCACAACATAAAATCTGGACAAACCCATTTTAGAGAACCGGGATTAGCTCTCAAACCATTTCAAATCTTGGAAATTAGATTGCATGATAACCAATTTGGACATTTCTGCACAAAACCCATGTTTTAGTTTTTAGATAATCCTCTTCTTATACTCTGAAATCGCATCTGAAGTTATATGTCTATAAACTATTTATTAATTTTGGCCATAACTTTGACCAAGCAGTTGAAGACTCACAAGTGCAACATGGGCATGATTTGATGGTTACATAACCATCTATAAGCATCGAACTATGATGTCTACGTGTCAATTTCTCCATTGGACACGTGGAAGTATGAGGATAAATGATGGTGTTGCGGGAACTCTATGTGTGTTGCATGATCTGGACTTGAAGGAAAACTCCATTAGTAATGACTCAATCAATATTCTTCTTAATCTACAAAAACAATGGAAATAGAGATAATTAATGAAAACGTTACCTTAATTGCTCAGAGTAACATATTCATCAAAACCCTTTCATAATTATGTTAATGTGAGAGAGAACTTAAGTAAAAAGGAGGAATAAATCAGTTAAAAGAGGGTTTTACTAGTGGTAAAAGACTGCCAATTTAGAGGCCCAACAATTTCCATGCAAAAGGGATCTCATTTGCAGGATCTATTAGCTAGCCAAGTGGCTTGTGCCGCTAAATTCCTGCCATTTTAGAGGTTGTATGTATAAGTTCCCCTACCAAGGTTAAGTTTAGTTATCGTTCCACTGCCATGTCTTGAATATCCAATGTATCATGAGAATATATAGTTTTTTTCTTTTTTACATTTTTATTTGCTTTTGCTAAAGTTTATCAAGGAAACATGTATGGCCTAAATAAAAAAATTGGTTGTTCGCTATCTAAATCTTAGACTAATGTAAATTCAAACACTAAGTGAAAATATTTATGGTTGGCTTATATAAAGTCAAAAACAATGAATGAAAATGCACTCTTATCTGCTTCCATTGCTTTCCACAAAGCCATATAGTCACACTACATTCTCGTTTGAATACAAAACATTTATTAAAAACATACAATCATATTCATGAAGTGAAATATTAGGGAACCGGGTGCATAGGAGGTAGGTTGAGTTTACAAATGGAGGATGTGGCAACAAACAAAAGGATTAGGAGTTTTATTATTGATCCAAACACCCGAGCGAGGGGTTGTCCATCTTCAAGATCTTTTCAGGCCTGCAAATGATGTAATAATGATTGCTTGGTTCATAC